>PVIU01011934.1:0-62380 GCA_004026605.1 Ondatra zibethicus
ACAAACCACAATCCCAGAGAATTTAGACAACAATACGGACACTAAGAGAGACCTACATAGATCTAATCTACGTGGGAAGTAGAAAGTATAAAAAGACAAGATCTCCTGAATAAATTGGGAGCATGGGGACCTTGGGGGAGGGTTGAAGGAGGGAGGGGAGAGGCAGGGAGGGCAGCAGAGAAAAATGTAGAGCTCAATATC
Source organism: Ondatra zibethicus (assembly GCA_004026605.1). Lineage (NCBI taxonomy): Eukaryota > Metazoa > Chordata > Mammalia > Rodentia > Cricetidae > Ondatra > Ondatra zibethicus. The sequence continues at coordinate 202 of PVIU01011934.1, forward strand.
AAGGGGGAAAAAAAAGTGAAACAAAGAATAGGAGAAAAAAATTAAATTAAAAACCCTTCACTGCAAAAAAAAAAAAAAGAGATAGCCAGTTCCTGGCACTGGACTTTTTGTTAGTCTCTGGTGTTGTCTCTTAGGGTATTGTTACCTCATTATAGGGTAACTCACTTTCTCACTTTTAACATCTTATTTTATTTATGTGTGTATTTTAAGGAAACTTCTACCAGTAGTAGTTTTCCATATGACTTTTTCAAAAGGTCTTTAGTGGAACTTGTCCCTTCGTATTCCCTTTTCTGTCCTATCCTTTCTACCTCACCTCAGTTTAACCCTTCCTGTACCACTGTCCCTTTTTAACCCGGTATAACAGAATATTCTACCTCTTCTCCCTTAAAAGCACCCCTCCCCTGTGACCCCTTAGTAACTTTCTGACATATGGGTATTCCAAATGAAACACATATATCTGACGATTTAAAGCTATAACCACACATGAAAGAAAACATGAATGAGCTGTTTGTCTTTCTGGGTCTGGGTCACCTTACTGAGAATGATCGTTTTCTTCCCCATCTATTTACCTGCAAATTTCACTTTTCTTAGTTCTGAATACTATTCCCTTCTGCAGGTGTGCCAAATTTTCATTATCTGCTCAGCAGTTGATAGATGTTTAGGATGTTTACTGCAGATCTACAGAACATTCCACCCAAATATTAAAGAATACGTATTCTTCCAAGTTTTAGAGGTTTAGCCAGCCATGGAACTTTCTCCTAAATAAACCACATAGTAGGACACAAAACAAGTTTCAACAAATATTGGAAAATTGAAATCACATCCTGCATTCTGTCTGGCCACTGTAAAATAAAGCTGCTTTTCAACAATAGAAATGATAGAAAGTACACAAAGTGAACAACACACCACTGAATCAAAGTAGAGTGAAAAGAGAAAGTTTTCAATTCCTAGAATTGGACTTCAGAAATGAAAACGTGGCATATCAACATCTAGGATGCATAATGAAGGCCATGCTAAGAGGAAAGCTTATAGCACCATGTATGTACATAAAAATATTTGGGTGATACTTTTCTACTAATTTAATGATGCACAGAATAGAAAAACAAGTGCCATCAACAGCCCAAACAAGCAGACAGGAAGAAATCAAAATCAGGGCTGAGACCATCAGGATTAGGTCTGAAGTCAGTGAAGGAAATACAAAGAATCTATGAAGACAACTGGTTCTTTAAAGGGTTGGCATGCCCTTACCTTAATTAGGCAAAAAAGAGAGGATCCAAGTTTGTAAAATTAGATGAAAAGGAAAATATTACAGCAAACACTGAAGAAATTCAGAGAACTCTAGAGACATACTTTAAAAATCTGTATTCCCTCAGTAACTATATTGAGAAAAAAAAATCTGTATTCCCAGCCATGCAGTGGTGGCGCATGCTTTTAATCCCAGCACTGGGTGCGGGGGGGGGGGGGCAGAGGCAGGCGAATCTTTAAATTAAAGGCCAGCCTGGTTCACAAGAGCTAGTTCCAGGACAGGTCAAAACTAAAACTACAGAAAAACCCTGTCTCAAAAAACCATTAAAACAAACCCTATTCCCCTGAACTGGAGACTCTAAAATAAATGGGTAACTCTCTAGAGATATTTTTGACCTAAAGTTCAATCAAGATGAAGCAAATGATTTGCTTTCATCCTGTAACAAGTAATCGACAGTCACAAACTAAGGAAGAGATGATCCCTGTTGGCCTCAGTTTCATAGAGTTTGGTCAATGGTTCCTTAGCTCCATGTTTAAATGTCTCAAACATTTTCTATAAATGTAGATTTATACAGACTTTTTTGAGATTCTACAGTTACTGTGCAAATATTTCAAGCTGAGACTCCAGAGAAGAGACAAAAAGTAACAAAAAGTATAAAATGTAACAGATCATTGTTACTAAGGAGCTTAGTAGCTCATACAGACACTGGAGCTGACACAAGGTTTTCCTGTTCTGTGAGCCACACAGTGAAAGGGCAGTTTTCCATAGAAGTTGACTTGTAATAGCACCACACAGCCCCCTGCTCTTAGGACCACAGGCCTTCTCAGTGGTTTGAAGTTGTCCTTTTCTTCTCTTGTAGGTATAGAACAAGATGCAGTGAATACTTTTACCAAATACATATCTCCAGATGCTGCTAAACCAATACCGATTACAGAAGCCATGAGAAATGATATCATAGGTAAGCAGTCATGGGGAAAAGAACTGACTGGTTTCGTTACTGACTAGGACTTTTTTTTCTTTAACATTATTATTGAGTTTTGTTTCTTTATTTTCAGACAGGGTCTAACTATATAGCCATGGCTGGCCTGGAAGAAAAGGCTGGCCTCAGAGAGATCCATCTGCCTCTGCCTCCTGAGTGTTGGGATAAAGGCATATGCCCCATACCCAGCCAAAAAAAATTATTTACGATTTTTATGCGTATATATGTGTGCTTACATGAATATATGTCTATCACATGAGTGCAAGAGCCCATGAAGATCAGAAGAGGGCTTCAGCTTCAGGCCCTTGGAACTGGAGTAACTGACAGTTGCGTGTGGCCCTGTGGGCGCTGGGTACCAAACCAGGTCTTCTGCCAGAACAGCAAGTGCTCTTAAGTGCTGAACCATCTCTCCAGCCCCAAGGAGATTTTGTATGTGTATGTGTGTGTTTGTGTGTACACATACATGAAATATAACAGTTTTCTCCCTACTTTCCTTCCTTTCTTCGTTCCTTCCTTTCTTCCTGTCTTTTTTTTTTTTCTGGACAGGAGTTCTCTGTGTATCCCTGGCTATCCTGGAACTTGCTCTCAAACTCACCTGCCTCTGCCTCCCAAGTACTGGGATTAAAGGCGTGTGCTACTACCACCCAGCTCCTAGTCTGTTTTCTTTTCTTTTTTAAGATTTATTTATTGTGTATTCAGTGTTCTGCCTGCATGTATCCCTGCAGGCCAGAAGAGGGCACCAGATTTCATTACAGATGGTTGTGACCACATATGGATGCTGGGAATAGAACTCAGGACCTGTGAAAGAGCAGGCAAAGCTCTTAACCACTGAGCCATCTCTCCAGCCCCTAGTCTGTTTTCAAAGTGCCTTTTTTTAAAATTTAATATTTATTTTATGTGTGTGTGTGTGCTTGAATATTAATATTTATTTTATGTGTGTGTGTGTGTGTGTGTGTTTGTGTGCTTGAATATTGACCATGTGCATGGAGGAGCCCACAGAGGTCAGAAGAGGGGCATTTGGTCCCCTGTAACTAGATTTACAGGTGGTTGTGAGCTTTCGTGTGGGTGCTGGAAAGGTCTTCTGTAAGAGCAGTAAGTACTCTTAATTGTACCATCTCTCCAGCCCCCCCCCGTACTTTTCTTTTTTAAAAAAAAAAAAAAAGATTTGTTTATTATGTATACAGCATTCTGCCTGTATGTATGTCTGCAGTCCAGAAGAGGGCACCAAATCTTAATAAGAATCTCAGGGGCTTGCGAGACCTCAGCAGTTAAGATTACTGACTGCCCTTCCAGAGGACTTGGGTTCAATTCCCAGCACCCAGCTCACAACTATCTGTAACTCCTGTTCCTGAGGATCTGCTACCCTCACACAGACCTGCAGAGACAAAAACACCAATGCACGTAAAGTAAAATAAGTAATTTATTAAAATAAAAAGAATCTCACAGATAAATACAATTATGTAAATGAGGAAGTTTGAGAGTAGAGAAGTTAGGTGCTTTCAAGGACATCACAGGGTTTGTTTGTAATTAGTTTTTGTTTAGAGACAGGGTCTCACTGTGTAGCACTGGCTGACCTAGAACTTGCTATGTAGACCTGATTAAACTCAGATTCTACCCGCCTTTACCTTCTGGGGGCTGGGATTAAAGGTGTGAACCCCTATTCTCTTGGTGACAGTGTGTTCATTCTGTAAGTTGACATAAATCCCTGCCAAAAAAACCACTAGCATAGAAAAATTAAAGTGTTTCTTTCAGAGTCATAGAGGCAAACATTTCAAAAATGTATTTCCATCATAATATAAATATGCATAGACAAAACGTATGTCAGCAGCTATATTCCTCTATGGCTCAAAGTTTTACAATGGGGAGAAGAGGTACTAGAGAAAAGACTAAGAGTGCTTCATGGCGGACAGTGGTGGCGCACGCCTTTAAACCCAGCACCCGAGAGGCAGAGGCAGGTGGCTCTCTGTGAGTTCGAGGCCAGCCTGGTCTACAGAGCAAGTTCCAGGACTGGCTCCGTAGCTACTGAGAAACCCTGTCTCCAAAAAAAAGTGCTTCCTGCTCTACCAGACCCATTTCAGTTCTCAGCACCCTAGAACTCCAGCTGCAGGGGACCAGTTCTCCCCTTGGCCTGTGAGGTTACCTGCACACATGTCAAACACACACACACACACACACACATCCCACAGAGATTAAAAAAAATTTAAAGAGAAAATTCTTTGTGAGCTAGAATGATGGCTCAGCAGTTAAGGAGACCTGGCTCCTCTTTCAGGAGACCTGAGTTTGATTCCCAGCACCCACAGTGGCTCATAACCACCTCTAACTTCAGGGGGCCTGAGTTTGAGTCCTAGCACCCACAGTGGCTCACAACCACCTCTAACTCCAGGTCTAGGGGTCTGGCTCTCTCTGGCTTCTGTGGGCCCCAGGCATGTATGTGGTCCGCAAAAATAAATGCAGATAAAACACCTGTTCACATTTTTTTTTTTAATTGGGAGAGCTGGGTGTTCCTGTGCAGAGCTATAATCCCAGTGTTGGGGAGTAGGAGACAGGTGACAATATGGTTTTGTGGAGTGATAATGATATTAAATGATGCTGATAGATGAAATAAAATGAGCACTAAGAATTTGGTGCTCCACATACCCTCCTCATCTTAGTAATAGTAGATTGTAGACAAAACTTTAGTCTTCAAAGAGCCAAACATGGTGGCACACACCTTTAATCCTAGCACTCAGGAAGCAGAAGCAGGCAGATCTCTGTGAGTTCAAGGCCAGTCTGGTCTACATAGTGAGTTCCAGGGCAGGCAGTACATAATAAGACCCTCATCTCGAAAGAAAAAAGGAAGACTATTGAAAGAAAATGAACAGAGTAGAAAGTATTGAAAATTCTTATGAGCTATCTTATGTGAAGAGTGAATTAAGTCAAGGGACAGGGTCTTTGGTTTTGTTTTTAAAGTAATGCATTACAACCACATCAGGTTGTTACCACATTCACACAGAGTGTGTGGTTAGCATCCTGCAAGCAGCTGCAGTGAAACAAGCTGAAGAAAAAGCCTTGTGGAGGCAAAAAGGATGGAATTTCAGAGCTGGAATGGAAGGTTGCTCACCTGGACTGGAGAGTGGCTTAGTGGTTAAGAACACTTGATGCTCTTACAGAGGATCAGAGTTCAATTCTCAGCACGCATGTAGCAGTTCACAACTGTCTGTAACTCCACAGAGTGTGTGGTTAGCATCCTGCAAGCAGCTGCAGTGAAACAAGCTGAAGGAAAAGCCTTGTGGAGGCAAAAAGGATGGAATTTCAGAGCTGGAATGGAAGGTTGCTCACCTGGACTGGAGAGTGGCTTAGTGGTTAAGAACACTTGATGCTCTTACAGAGGATCAGAGTTCAATTCTCAGCACGCATGTAGCAGTTCACAACTGTCTGTAACTCCAATTCCAGGGTATCTGATGGAACCAGGCATGCACATGGTACATATATATACATACATACACACAAAATACTAATATACATAAAGAAAGCAAAGAAAGGTCCATCTATAGTGATAGGAGCAAATGTGGGGTTAAGATGCACAAGACGTAGAAGAGGGAAGGAATCTCCTCATTGCTCTGGTTTTTTCAGTAAGGTAGGAAGCGAAGTCCTCAGCAAAGAAAATAGGTGTTAGATACTTGAGGGTGAAGCATGCATTTAGTCTCTCCTGTATACTCTCAAAATGTGAGACTGGTCTGTGACCCCGGGTACATGGGGTTTTCCCCCATCAACAACCAGTTAAACAAATGATTCTCTAGCAGGTGCTCCTTAGATGTTTTCCTTCTCAATTCAATTCTGTCATGGATTACCTGGAAGTAGCCTCAGATTCTGCAGATTGAGGACTTAGTCCCACAATGCTTCCCCTTTCTAAGAAGGTCACGGCCCATGTTGCTGCTTCTCATATACCCTCCTTGGGTTTGGTTACTTTCCTAGAGCAGCATGTAGAATTCCAGGAAATACTTACATTTTCTAATTTGTACTTGTGGTTATTTAGAAAGGGTTCAGGTCCACAGTCAATGGAAGGCTATGGACAGGGCAATTAGAGAAGGAGCATGGAGCTTTCATCCTTCTCCATATACGTACCAGTCTCTGCCCATTAATGTGAAACTCCTCTTTCTCACTCCCATACTTAGGTTTTATAGAGGTTTCATTGTGTGGGCATAGCTGAACATGATTATTGGCCATGAGTCATCACCCTGCCTTCAATACCCCTCACTGAAAATCCTTTCCTCGCATAGGCCATGGTCATAGGTCCCAGTCGTTCTGGTGACCAGGCCCCTTCCTGAAACTCTCTACGGGTTCCTAACTACTGGCTGTCTCTTCAACATATGATGAAGACTCTCATAACACCAGAGACTCCAAGAAGTTTAAGAGCCGACTGCTAGGAAATTGGCCAAAGACCACATGTGTGTCCCAGTATCACAGCTTAGTATTGTCTGGGAGAGTGGTAGATAAAGGGATCAGGATGTAACCCTTGAGTTTCTTGATGCCTCTTTAAAGACAGGAACAGAGCAGAACTGGCTATTACGGTTGCTTCAGGGTTTTTCTAGGGATATTTAACAGCCAGTTTAATAGCTTATGAATGTACTATAATTTATTTAGGCAGCTCTCTTCATAACTCTCACTTCTAAACTTTTAAGTCTTATAAATAGTATTGCTGATTAAAAGTATTTTGTTTATCCAGAGACAGGGACAGGTGGATCTCTGTGAATTTGAGGCCACCCTGTTCTACGAAGAATTGCAGAGACCAACCAGGGCTACATAGTACCTGTCTCCAAAAAAGAGCTAATGTAGAAACTGCCAGATTACCCTGTAGAAGATACACTGGTGTGTCATGCTGTTAGCAGTGGTATCAGTTTTCCTCTGCCCTAGTTAGCTTAATCATATACTATTACATAATGTGTGAGTGTTTTGTCCGAAGCAGTTTTATGCTGATTTTCTTTCTGCTTCATTTGATAACTCACAAGTTTATGTATCTTCATAATAGCCATTTTGTTTTTGTTATTTGTTTTTTAAATAGAAGAAAACTGGTGGTGGCTGGATAATGTCAAGAGTGCCACCCACCTCTGTTCCTTTGAAGTCATCTGTTGTGCATTGGTTCAGTTTTTATTTGGGATGTGGGCCATTAATTAATGGTAATTTTTTAATTGTCATACATATCCTGACTTTTTTTTTTGGAGACAGGGTTTCTCTGTGTAACAACTCTGGCTATCATGGAACTCACTTTGTAGACCAGACTGTCCTTGAACTCAGAGAGTTCTGCCTGCCACGTGTCCTGACTTTAAAAAAATATTTTATAGCTGGGCAGTGGTGGTGCATACCTTTAATCCCAGTACACAAGAGGCAGAGGCAGGCAAATCTTTGAGTTCAAGGCCTGCCCGGTCTATAGAGCAAGTTGTTTCAGGACAGCTAAGGCTACACAGAGGAGCCCTGTCCCAAAAAAAACAAAACAAAAAAATTATTTTAAGTTATGTGTATGTGTGTACATATTTCTGTGTGTAGGTGTGAGCACATAAATTCAGGCGTCTGTGAAGTTCAAAAGAGGGTGTCATAAGACCTGAAGCTGAAATTATAGGTGGTTGTGATCTGCCTCACATGGGTGCTGATACCAAACTTGAGTCCTCTGGAAGAGCAGTATATGCTGCTAACCACTGATCCATCCCTTATCCTATTCCCATTTATTTTAATTGCCTTTTCATCTTGTTTTTGGAGCAATGTGTTTTGGAGCAATGCTTGTCCTGTTCAGTATTTTGATCTGTTTTCCATATGGATGCTTCAAAAGACTTTTCCTGTTCCAAGATGTTACCTATATTTTATTCTCATTCTTTTTATTTAGATAATTATTTAGATCTTTATGGGGGGGGGCAGTGTATATACCGTGGTGGAAATTGTACAACAACCTGTAGGAATTGGTTCTCTTCTTCCATCACATGTGTTTTAGGTGTTGAACTTGGGTCATCAGGTTTGATAGCAAGTGCTACTGAGCCATCTTGCCACCCCTTTTAGTTCTATTGGAAATGTCATGTGTATGCCCTATTATTTCCAATTTGGTTTAAAGTGGGTATAGCTTGAATTTAGTAGAAATTCAATTGCTATTTCTTTCACAGCAAAGATTTGTGGAGAAGATGGACAGGTGGATCCCAACTGTTTCGTTCTGGCACAGGCTGTAGTCTTTAGTGCAATGGAGCAAGAGTAAGTTCATATTCTCACATTAGCATTCCTGGGAAATCTGGCTCCTGGTTAGAAAATGGACTTCACTCAACTAGAAATAATGCACTTTTGAAGATTCAAGTCACTTGGATAAAGTCGTATGGGGTGACTGAGGCTGTGGTATATGACTGAGAATCTGTTACTTTAGTAATATATGTCTTCAGATGGACATCTGATTTGTTCATGCTTTCAGTTTATGCTCTATAAACAATAATAAACTGTCTCCAGACTTTTTAAGATTATTGCTGTGTGCCTTCAAAAATGTATATATTCATTCTTTTACTCCGTATTTTTTATGTGTTTTGTACAGAGCAACAAGTAAATACTATGCCTGCTTTAAAGGAAGTTACAGCTCAATAAAAGAAATAGTCCATGTTCTTTGGTTACCTTAACATGAAGTAGCATGTATGAACTATCAGGAGAAAGCCACAAACTCATTGAGAGATGGGGAAGATGGCTTACTTCCTGAACGTAATCAGGAATAACAACTTGGGAAATAAGGCAGCTTTGACCCAGGTTTTTAAGATTTTATAGGAATAAAAGCCACGCAGTGGTGGCATACGCCTTTAATCCCAGCACTTGGGAGGAAAAGGTAGGCGGATCTCTGTGAGTCCGAGACTAGCCTGGTCTACAGAGCTAGTTCCAGGACAGCTAGGACTACACAGAGAAACCCTGTCTTGAAAAATAAAAAGAAAACATTTAATAGGAATAGTTTTGGAAAGAGTGTTTTGTTTTTAGTTTTTTTTTAGTTATGCTCTTTCCTTGGTCTTTCCCTCAAATACTCTCTTTTTGTCCTCATGCAGGCACTTTAGTGAGTTTCTGCGAAGTCACCATTTCTGTAAATATCAGATTGAAGCGCTCACCAGCGGGACTGTTTACCTGGCTGACATCCTCTTCTGTGAGTCAGCCCTCTTTTATTTCTCTGAGGTAAATCCTGCATTTTTTTTTTAATATTCTGTTAGAATATTCCAGCCCCATGCTGGGGATCTGTCTAAACAAAATGACATAGAAGAGATAAGTCATTTCCAAAATGATTGTTTTAGGTTGTGCTTTAGGCAAGAATGCTTTAATGGCATATTCATCAGGTTAAAGAGAAAACTCAGTGTAAAATAACTCTAGTTTTAAAAAAAGCACTTTAGTTACACTGTAAGAGAATACATTATAAAAAATTTTTTGAACTATTTTAAAGCTATAGAATTGAAAGCTAGGAATATAACTCAGTTGGCATAGTACTTGCCTAGCATGCATGAAGCTCCGGGTTCAGTCTCTAACACCACACAAAACTAAGTGTGGTGCTGCAAACCTGTAATTCCAGCACTCTTGAGGTGGAGGCAGGAGGATCAGAAATTCAAGGTTATCCATCCTTTGCTACATAATGCCTTTGAGGACACCCTGGTCTACTTGAGCCTTTACCTCAAAAATAAATAAATAGGAGCTGGTGAGATAAGCTCAGTAATAAAGTGCTTGCCGAATAAGTATGAGCACCTGAGTTCAGATCCATAGAACCCAAGCGAAAAAGCTAGGCGTGGCAATACATTTATATGCTCAGCATTGGGAAGTGGAGATACGAGGCTCCTTGGCGCTTGATGACTAGCTAGTCTACTCGCTTGGTGAGCTTTGGGCTTAGAGACTATGTCTCAAAAAATAAGGTAGAGTACAATAAGGAACACATCTAATGTCAATCTCTGCCTTCATATGCTCACACGTGAACACAGGTACTCCCAACATACACATGCATACACACACTAAATAAGCGTGAATAAATAGCCGGGCATTGGTGGCACATGCCTTTAATCCCAACACTCGGGAGGCAGAGGAAGGCGGATCTCTGTGAGTTCGAGGCCAGCCTGGTCTACAGAGCGAGTTCTAGGACTGACAGCTACTGAGAAGCCCTATCTCAAAAAACCAAAAAATAATAAGGCCATAGAGTTGTCTACTTCATTCCATTGCAGTAATTACAGACCAGATTTCAGAAGAAAGGTTTTCCTCTGTTCATCTTTTTTACTTTTGCTACTTGATAGAATTTTTCAGTATAATATTTGAAGCAAACTGTAAATATGTTAATCTCTTTGAGATGTGGTATTTTTCAATATTCATCTTATTGAAATCTTTTGTTTAAAGATTTATTTATTTATTATGTATAGTGTTCTTTCTGCATGTCTGCCTGCAGGCCAGAAGAGGGCACCAGATCTCATTATGGGTGGTTGTGAGCCACCATGTGGTTGCTAGGAATTGAACTCAGGACCTCTGGATGCGTAGCCAGTGCTCTTAACCACAGAGCTATCTCTCTAGCCCCTTATAGAAGTCTTTTAAAAAAATTATTAGCATATAAACATACATGATAATGAACTTCTTTATGACCTATTTATAGATGTACATAATATATTTTGATTATATTCACACAAATACTTTTTCTTCCCCCCCTCCTCCTAATTTCCGTCCTGTTCCCAACTGCCCCTCTTCTATTTGTTTTATGGGGTTTTTGTTGTGTGTGTGTTTAGAGGAGGGGGGTGTCTGTATATCCGTGTCCATCTGTCCCGGTGAGTTTCATTAGGGTTGTTTACAGAAGCATGGACACTTACATTAACTTTACCACTAAAGAACATGATTCTCCATCCCTCATCTGTCATTAACTTCATGTAATCTTTGGGGAGCTGTGTAGCTCCATGACCCCTTGCCCCTTCCACAACAAGGTTGTTGATGGGCCCAGTCTGTGGTGATCTTTGCACAGGTAATCACAGCTGCTGTGAGTTCAGCAGGGGAACAGCCTCACTATGCCTGGGATTCAGTGTTCCACATCACTTGTTCCCTTCCTCCAGCTCTAACATTCTTTCTGACTCCTCTTCCATGATTTTCCTCAAGCCTTGAAGGGAGGGATACAGATGTCCCATTTACAGTTGCATATTCAACAGTCACTTATGGGACCTCTGTCATCACCACTGATCACTGCGAAAAGAAGCTTTTCAGTCTGACATGGTGCTGCACGCTTTTAATCCTAGCACTGGGAAACTGAGGCAGGTGAATTTCTCTGAGTTTGAGGCTATCTTGATCAACATAGTGAGTTCTAGGCCAGCCAGAGCTACATAGTGAGATCCTGTCTCCAAAAAAAAGTCTCTCATCAAAACTATAGCACTAGTCTATGTGTTTGAACATGTTATTTAGAAAGCAGCTTGACAGTTGACAAGCACATCGTATTAATTTTGCAAAGCAACAGTAGTATTGTACCCCCTAGGGCTTCTGACCTCCTTAGTCATAAACTTTACTGCCTGTGTTTAAATTACCAAATGTTGATTATTTCCTTTGAAGTGGGTTTCAGATATAATCAGGAAACAAATTGGTTAGCTCCATGACAGACTTGCCCCTATTGCACTAGTGGGCACAGCTTGCCTAACTGGTGAGGAGTGTTGAGCGCATAGTCCTTAGCCAGGTAAGATTGTAACAGTTCTCCCCTGTACATTGTACAGAGCCTTCCTACTTAGAAGCCTTTATTCCAATTCAGCTATATTTCTCTTTGTCATGTGATCAGCATGATTTCTTCAGCAAATGGGGTCTTACCATCTAGTTCTGGTGGGCAAACAGCTGCAGTGGCAATTGCCTGGTATTATTTTGAGGGTCTTGGGGCCTCCCTGCTCAACAGCTTGTAGGAAGATAGCACTTTCTGGCACTTAAATTTGGTTTACTATCCTATGGCTTCGGGGAGCAGCATTATCCACCTAAAGCAGGTAAGGCATGCAGCTTTTTATAACTGTTTATTAGGTTTTAGCAAATGAAATGTTTTTGTTGTAAAACAAATGGCTATTTTAAAGGTAGGTTCTAGTATAGCTGTCAGGAGGTCATAGGTTCAGTCCCCAGCATCACTTGGCAGAGCAACTCCCAGTTTCACAATACCGCGATCTACATGTTTGAACTTGTGCAAGAGTGCACTAAACATACAGCTTACTTGCTTTACATTTTTTCCCTTTCTGACCATGCTTGAGCTCAGCATTTGTTCAGATTATCTTTCTGAACTGTTCATATGTCCTAATGGAATGGTAGTCATGATTAGGTGTAAAAGAATTAGTTTGGCTAATTCACTGTCTTTACTGGTAAGAAAGTATGATTTGTCTGATTTTTTTTTTTTTAACTCCAGTGAACTGACGTTTGTATCTCATTGTCCGTGGTGTGGGTTTTTGTTGTTGTTAATTTTACTCCCCCAAAAGAATATTTAAAACTTGTCTACTATATGCTTCTAAAACTTGTTTCTGTGTTGCTGAAGGGTGTTTCTTGTCTTACTCTTTTGTGTTTTTCTTCCTAGTACATGGAAAAAGAAGATGCAGTGAATATCTTACAATTCTGGTTAGCAGCAGATAATTTCCAGTCTCAGCTTGCTGCCAAGAAGGGCCAGTATGATGGACAGGAAGCACAGAATGATGCCATGATTTTATATGACAAGTAAGTTTGTTTGTCAGTGTGTTTTGAGCAGAACTATATACTGTGGTAATAATGTTGAATAAGGTCTGTCTCCTGTCAAAGGAGTTCCCAGGACACTGCATAAAAGTTGATTTGGATGTGTCGGATGGAGAACTTTCCAGTCAGAGAACAAAAGTCCCTGCTGAGGAAATTGAGGAGTTTTATATAGCAAGCAGGACTCAGGGGTGGGAGTGGGGGCTTCCCAGAGAGAAGCTATGTTGCTCTGGGTTTGATTAAGAAATCCTGACTCGGGGCTGGATGGCTCAGCTGCTAAGAGCACTCCTGCTCTTCAAGAGGATTGGGGTTCCATACCCAGCACCCACTTAGCAACTCATAAGCACCTGTTACTTCAGTTACAGGGGACTCAGTGCCTTCTTTTTGACCTCTTCAAGCACCAAGCTTGCACATGATACACAGACATACATGCAGGCAAGATACTCAGACACATAAAACAATATTAATAATAAAATATATATAGAACATCACCTTAAAAAGGAAGAAAGAAGCTCTACCTCAAAGGAGAAAGTAGATAAGTCATCAACAAAGACTCTCAGCATCACCCTGTGGCCTCCACACACATATGCAACACATGCATGCTCTCTTGCACATGAACATGTGTGCGTACGTACATACATACATACGTGAAAAGAGAAAAAAATTGAATTTTGCCAGGCAACAAAAGCTTGAAAGCAAATTTCACACAAAAGCATTACCGCAGTTATAAGAAGTGGAGAAGTGTGACACTTAGAAGAAACTGAGATAGAGGCAGAGTGTATAGAGCCCCGTGGACCAGTAGCTAGGTTCCATCATTCCCAGCATCAGAAAAAGGAAAGAAAACTTGAATTTGGGTAATAAAAATGTTGTTTCTAGAACATAATAGAAGTACACTGAACTAATTGGAACAGATTGGAAAGGGTGTGACTTTATCATAGGTTCTACTACATTGATAATAAATGCTAGGTTTTTTTTTCCAGTAGTTTTATGGCTTTTGTCTTTAGTGGTAGGAATTGAACCCATGGCCTTGTATATGCTAAGCATGCCCTCTGCCTCTGGGCTACACCAGCCAACTTCTCATTAGTTTTCACCAGAGACAAGAAGTTGGGGGGAAAATCATTCTATAAGTAAACTAAAACAACCCCATCGCCATGTTGTCCCTTACATTTATCTTTTCTTGTGAGGAAATTGTTGTTTGTATCCATAGACGGATGGAAAAAAGTGACTTGAGGTTTAGAGAGCTTTACGGGCCTGGGGACCGGACCAGTGACTCACCAATTAAGAACTCTTGTTTGTTTCTTGCTTTTCAGAGGGCTCAGCTTCTATTACCAGCAGCCCCTCAGGCAGCTCATAACTGTATGTAACTCCATCTCTAGGGGATTTGACACTGTATTCTGGCTCCATGGGCACCTGTACACATTTTGCACATTCATACAGACAACACACGCGCGCGCGCACACACACACACACACACGCACACGCACACACACACACACACACACACACACACACGTGAAAAGAATTAAATATAAAAGCAAGAACCCTGTGGTGTTAGAATGAAAGGGCCAGGCATATCTAGACCATTGGTTGCTAAACATGGGACTACAGGTTTGTGTCAAGTTGTCTGTGTAATAATCATTTAGAAGGGACTGGCAAGATGTCTCAATGGTTAAAAGCACTGGATGCTCTACCAGAGGACTTGAGTTCACTTCCCAGCACTCATATTTCAATTCAAAACCATCTGTAGCTCCACTTCCAGGGAATCCAAAGCTACTAGGCACCCAAACATACTTGTAGACAAAACACCCAAACACATTAAATAAATAGAATCAATCTTTAAAAAAAATTCACCTAAGAGCTTGTTAAAAATTCACTTCCAGGGGCTGGAAAGATAGCTCAGAAGTTGGAGGCACTGGCTGCTCTTCCAGAGGACCCGGGTTCAGTTCCCAGCCCCCACATGGTGGTTCACAATTGTCTGTGACTCCAGTTCCAGGTGGTCTGACACTCTCATATAGACATACATGCAGGCAAATCCCCAATGCACATTAAATAAATAAATCTTTTTTTAAAAATTCACTTTCAGTTCTGTGTATTAGATTCTGATTCAGCAGGTTTGAGGGAGAGCCCCAGAAATACTCACTCTTGAAAACATTTGATAATTCTAAGGAATTTTTCTGTTTTTCTGATTTTTCTGTTTTGAAGGTAAGGAACTAAGTCACATGAAGGATGTTGTTTCTCAAATCACAGAGCAAGGTAGTGGCACAACTTTAGTAGAGATCTAATTCTTTATGTTCAGCCGAGCACTCCCTGCTATGGTGAGTTAGTGGAAGGTAGTAGGTGAGGACAGTGATGCTGTTGGATGGGAAGAATGCACATTTGAAGTTTGGTCAAGGGTGCCTGGAAGCTGAACTCATGAGAGTATTTGTCATTGCTTACAACACGGGACAGGTGCTTTTTGCTATGGAAATGCTGGTGAAAAGAGAACAGTTTCTGAATGCTGGAGCATAGTAGTGGCCAGCGCCCCACTCAGTCTGCCTGGAGCTCTGGAACCGCACAGAGCAGATGCAGTGTATCCACCGCATCCCATTGCACTCTGGGAGTCACTCTCTGGAGGCTGATGTCATACAGCTGCTGCTGTTTTGTTAGTTGGTTGTCAAGTTGGACTTTGTAGTTTCCTGCTTGTTTATTCCTTTGTTTCCTATATGCATCATCACCCCTCTGTGTTTCTGTCATAGATGGAGACAGACGCCCCTGGACTATTCAGAAGTTTTCTTTTCCCCCTGCTTGCACTGCTTTTTTGTATCCATAATCAAAGCACTAAATATCAATTGCACTATATTCCATTATGTTCAAACTCTTGGGTTCTCATTAACTACTCTTTCCTTTCTTTTCTAAATTATCAGCAGGTCCTTTGAGTTAACTCCTGTTAAATCCATCTGCTTCATCTTTAGTACTGTTTGTTTTGGGGTTCCCACGTGTTTATTACTATATTTTGTAGGTATAGTGGTATGCTCTTACTTTATGTACAAATCGTTTTTTCAGGGAAAATGATAGGGTCTTAAGAAAATATCTTACATAAACTCCTTTTTAAATTTTAAACAGAAAACAGGTGCTTATTAAGTATGTGTAGCTGGTTGATTTCTTTGCCTCCATATAACCAGACTCACAACTAAAATAGCGGAATTCTGGCTATAAATGGCTGGGCACCTAAAGGTGTTTGGAAGACAAATGAGAGGTAGCAGGCTTCCTAGAGTGTCGGGGTCCAGTGCCCCAACATAAACTATCTCTCTGGACGAGCATGGAGGCGCGGAAATAATTGAGACACAGTTCACACAGCAATATCGGAAGGGAGTCTGAGGGTTCATCCAAATCCTGAAGATCACCTGCGTTTATTTTCCAAACATCTTTTATCCCCCAAGATAAACTGAGGGGAAAGTTCATTAGCATTCTGTTTTTTAGGGTAGTAGGACTAAAGTCACATCCACAGCTCTGTCACTAGCTTGGAATTGACACCTCTTCTCAGGCGATCTTCATAATTACAAAGAAAGGATCAGCACAACATCAGCATATCCTGAGCTCAGGAGATAGCCAGTCTAAAGATGCTTTTAGCACCTCTGTTTATTGTGGCTTGAGAGGCTGGCTGCTGATGCAATGCAGAAATATGTGGCTTGTATAATATTGCCCCACACTAGAGGAAGTGAGAATAATAAGGTTGCACAGTGGCACTTTCCTTACCTGGTTCTGTAGCCCCAGATAAGGGTGACTGAGATCACCCTTGTGATCTAACACTTGTGTACAGTTTGGTTTTACTTTGAATCTCTGTCTGCCATAGGTACTTTTCCCTTCAAGCCACACACCCCCTTGGATTTGATGATGTTGTCCGATTAGAAATTGAGTCCAATATCTGCAGGGAAGGTGGGCCGCTTCCTAACTGTTTCACAACTCCATTACGTCAGGCCTGGACAACGATGGAGAAGGTAACTAAATCTTCAAATAGTAAACTACAAGAGTTTTACTTGAGGAACCTGAAAATGCATTGTATAGCACAACAGTGGGAAACTGAAGTGGTATAGCATAGTGATTAAGAGCAGAGGTTTTGCACCTTGACTTGGTATGTATTAACCTCACTTGTATAAAGCTAAATGGCCCAGGCAGTCACTGAACATCACATTGAAACACTAATTTTGTGGTTTTTGATCACTTTTGAGATATCACTAACAGCTTAATAATAATGTCAGTATTTATAAATAACTTATTTAATGACTTAGGACAAATTTGTCAGGAATTGTACTGAGTCCGGGGCAAATTTATGGGTTTACGTCACTGAAACATTTCATGCTTATCCAGGTGGAAAGGGGTTGATTAAGCACTATTATAAAATGCCAGACACACACACACACACACACACACACACACACAAAATTGGACTTAGATGCTAGGGAGGTAGCTCAGTCAAATTTGAGTTAAGATCCTCAGTAATTTCTTAAAAAAACAGGTGTGGAGAGGTAGCTTCTTGTAATCCTAGCACTGAGGACCTAGAAACAGGAGGATCCAGCCAATCAGTGAGCCCCACATTCAGTGAGAGACCTTGTCTTCAAAGATAAGGTAGAGAAGTGTTTGAGGAAGATACCTAAAATCAGTCTTTGGTTTTCACTTGCATGCACATACACACATAAAAAGACTAAATTTAAAAGAATTAGTATAAAAGCAAGTTATAGCAAAGCTAGAGATAGTGTAATAAAGTATCAATAACAAACCAAAATAGTAACTTTTTCATGATTTGAAAGGAAAATCCAAGTCTGGGGGATGGGGTATAAAAAATATAAACTTAATGAGAAATAAAATACAAAGAAACGATGTAGTTGGGCATGGTGACATACAACCTTCAATCTCAGATAGGTGAGAATTAGTATTCACAGCTAGAAGATATGGGGTGGCTTGGTTGGTAATGTGTTTGCCTTATAAGCACAGGAACTTGATTTTGATTCCTGGAAGTCAAACAGAAATGCTGAGTAGAGTGGCACACATCTGTAATATTCCTGTGGCTCACTGGCCAGCCAGTGTAGAGTAATTGGTGACCTCCAGACCAGTGAGGGACCGTCTCAAAGGAGCAGACCAAGTTCCTGATGACACACACATAAACTGACATATTACAGAAAAGAGAAGGACAGGCAGGATTTTTTAGAGGTCAGTTCCCAGAACACATGGTGTAAACAGAGTACTAACACTTGAAAGTAGTCCTCTTACCTCTACATGTGTGACATGGTACATGGACACCTACTTACACATATGCATGCATGTGTGCAACAGTAAATAAAATTAAATTGAAAAAGAAAAGTGAAAATTCAGTGACAGCTTGGGCAACTGAGGGAAATCCTGTCTCAAAAAATAAAAGTGATTGTGTCTGTAACTCAGTGCTAGTGCGCTTGACTGTCATGTGAGAGATCCTGGGTTCTATGCTCAGTACTTTTGAGAGAAGGAGGACAAAATAGCTCTTAATAAATGTTGATTGGTAAAGAATTTGTACTAGGGTTTTTTGTTTTGTTTTTGTTTTTTCAGCGGTATGGGGGCATTGAAGACCCTTCAAGATAGAGTTTGATTATGTGGCCCAGGCTAGCTGTGAACTCATGATCATCTTGCTTCCACCTTCCAAGTGCTGGTTATAGACATGAGCCACCATGCCCCCACTACCCTGCCCTAATATTAACAGTAGCAGACCTAGCATGTAGTTAAAAGATATGAAGACGAGTGATGCATTCAGCAAATACTTTTGAGTATTTGTATACTGGTTGTTGTTGTTACAGTGATAAAGTTGGGGCTTTTGACCTTTGAAACTTAAGTCTATGAGAAGACATTTCATTACAGACAGACATATTCACAAGTTGTGCTAAGTGCTGTGAAAGCCGTCTGTAGTGGAAAATAAAAATGATAAACATGAGTACTTATTCAGTATATTCAGCCCATTAATAATTCTTAATGACTGTAAAAGCATGCTCCAATTAGCATTTATTCAACAAGTGTCCTTAGTTACTTGGAAACAGATTTTAAAAAAAAAAAAACAGCATTGGGAAGCTTGTACAGATAATTTGATGTGTTGCAAGTGATATACATTGATAACATCCTTTTGATATTCACCATATATTTGAAGGTTAGAATTCAACTTAGCAATCATATTCCTTGTAATTTTTTGTTTTACTTGTTTGTGGTTTTTTTTGTTTGTTTGTTTGGTTTGGTTTTTTGAGACAGGGTTTTTCTGTGTAACAGCTCTGGTTTTCCTGTAACCTACTTGGTAGAACAGGCTTGCTTCTAACTCACTGAGATCTGCCTGCCTCTGCCTCCCAAGTGCTAGGATTAAAGGTGTTCACCTCTGCCTCCTGGCCCCTTTGTAATGTTTTAAAAGATATTTTAGTTTTAGTTTTCATGTCTGTGTAGAAGTTTGTACACCTGGGTGAAGGTGCCCATGGAGGTCAGAGGTGTTCTGCCCTCTTGGAGCTTAAGTTACTGGCGTGACTGTTAAAGATAGACTTATAGATGAAACTTTTAAAGTTAAGTACTAGATGTGTTTCATTTTCATTGTTAAAATGCTGTTCCTCTTTCAGGTCTTTTTGCCTGGTTTTCTGTCCAGCAATCTTTATTACAAATATTTGAATGACCTCATCCATTCAGTTCGAGGAGATGAATTTCTCGGAGGGAACATTTCTCTGGCTGCTCACGGCTCTGCCTGCCTTCCTGAGGAGTCTCACTCAGGTGGTTCCGATGGCTCCTCTGCTCAGGTATCAGCTAATGTCAATCTTTCAGTGGGAAAGAAGGCATACAGAGCCTGTCCTTCGAATGCCAGCGGCCGATCCCATTGATATATTTTAGGTAGTAGACACAAGAAAGTAAAATCAACTTGCTTATAAATTCTAGTCAAACTGCCAGGTGTGATTAGGCTTATGTAATACTGCGAATATCATGCCCTTTTACTAAAGCTTCCGTCTGCTTGGCAACATGGCTTTTCATTTTAGTAACCAAGTGTGTTTGCATTCATGCACAACAGTGTGCCTAATGTGTGTGCAGAGGTCAGCCTTGGATGTTAATCCTCAGGCATTATTCACCTTGGTTTTGGGACAGAATCTTTTACTGGCTCAGGACTTGTTATTAGGTTAGGCTAACTGGCCAGCAAGGTCCAGGAATCTGTCTGCCTCCACCTCCCCAGATGCCATGACCTGCATGGCTTTCAGATTGACCTGACTATGTTGACATTGACAGTAACGTCTACAGAAAAACTGGGGTCGGGTAGGTGTACACTCTGATGGAGTTGCATTAACAGCCCAGAAATTTAGTGTATTTGTTATGTAAAGCTGAATCTAAGTAGGGGTCTTTTGGGGGGAGCCGTCTCAGGCTGCAGTCATCCAGGAAGAGGCAGCTATGGTTGATATTTTCTGCAGCACCTGTCAATATCTATACTTAGACCAAGGGAAGGCCTTGCCAATCCCATGGTTCTGAGGCACTGGGGTCCTTGATATGACTATGCTCATGTCAACAATACACATTCACACAGGATGTCCACTCAGGACTTCATCTGTCCCTCACATCTCAGGGGCTGGGTTGTAAGCATTTCACCATTCCCAAACTCTGTGTGGGTCTTGGTGCAGTGGATCTTAGGCTTTCATGCTTGCATGACAAGCACTTTACTATCTCCTCAGCCCAGTAAAAAGTATTTTGAACTATGTTTATAACTCTGAAGAGCTCTTTTACAATTACTTGAGAAATTTTAATAACTAAATTTAGGATACTTTTTGTTACTAGTGAACTCAGATTGTTTTGATTTGTTTAAAATGTTATATTTATGATGTGTGTGAGTGCAGATCCACATGCGTCACAGTGAGTGTGGGAACCAGAGGGTAGCCTGCAGTAGTCAGTTCTCTCCTTCCACTCTGGGTTCCAGGTGGAGAATGCACATCCTCCCTCGGGCTTGTTCTTCTTGCAAGCACTTTTACTGCTCAGCTGTCTCATTGACATGAACACAGGTCTCTTATGGTTTTGTTTGTTTGTTTGTTTTTGGTTTTTCGAGACAGAATTTCTCACTAGCTGTGGAGCCAGTCCTGGAATTTGCTCTGTAGACCAGGCTAGCCTTGAGCTCAACAGAAATCCACCTGCCTCTACCTCCTGAGTGCTAGGATTAATGACTTACGCCACTACCACTCAGCTCTTATGGTTTTTTCTTACCACTTTTGAGTTTGTTTTGGACTAGAATACTGTTATGCCTTCCTTTTTGTTTGTTCAGGTTTTGTTTTTGGGTGTTTTTTTTGAGCTGTTTATTTTTTTAATGTTAGGTAGCATACCTTACCTGATTCCCCTAAAATCATAGGGAGTAGCATATTTCCAAGACAGCAAATCAAAAGACATTAAGAAGTTAACTGAGGGTCAGAAGGTAAGTTCATCAGAAGATGTGCTTCTCATGCAACCC
Organism: Ondatra zibethicus; assembly: GCA_004026605.1. NCBI lineage: Eukaryota > Metazoa > Chordata > Mammalia > Rodentia > Cricetidae > Ondatra > Ondatra zibethicus. Next base: position 21,553 of record PVIU01011934.1, read on the forward strand.
GGGTTCAAGTCACAAAACACACATAAAGGTGGAGGGAACGAACATGTTCCACAAAGTTCTTTGGCCTCCATATACACACAGTGGCACATGTTGCCTACCCTCACATCATGCATACATGGACATGAACAATAATTTTTTAAATTAACTGATTTTAAAATTTCTGTACTCTGTGAAATTTCACCATGTATATTAATCAAAGTCCTTCCCATTATCTTCCCATTCCTTACTGCCTTGTAAAGTTGTGTCTTTTAAATTTTTATTTATTTTTGAGACAGGGTGTTACTATGTTGTAGTAAGGAGGCTGCTTGTTGGTTACCGGCCACTTAACCCCCCGAAATAATCACACAGAAACTGTATTAATTAAACCACTGCTTGGCCCATTAGCTCTAGCTTCTTATTGGCTAACTCTTATATTTTGATTTAATCCATTTCTATTAATCTGTGTATCACCACGTGGCTGTGGCTAACTGGGGAAAGTTCTGTCCTGCAGAGGCTTACGTGGCTTCTCTCTGACTCCGCCCTTCTTTCTCCCAACATTCAGTCCAGTCTTCCCTGCCTAGCTCTGCTCCTCTCCACCCTGCTCTGCTATAGGCTCAAAGCAGTTCTTTATTCATTAATGGTAATCACAGCATACGAGGGAAATCCCACATCACTATGTAGCCCTGGTTTTCCAGGACTTGAATGTGTAGACCAGGTTGACCTCAAACTCTCAGATCCACTTACTGCCTCCTGAGTGCTGGGAGTAAAGGCATTCACCACCACACCCAGCTCCATTCTTACTGCCTTTCTCCTCCCCTCCCAGATAATTTTGTAACCAAGTGTGTTTGTATACATGCACAAAAGTGTGCCTGCTATGTGTGTGCAGGGGCTAGAGGTCAGCTGTAGATGTTTTTCCTCAGACATTATTATGTGAGTGTCGAGGAAACTGCTCATTGGTTAAGAGCACTCGCTGCTCTTGTAGAGAACCAGCTTGATTGCCAACACACACATCAGAAAGTTTAAAACTGGATGTAAGTCCAGCTCCAGAGGCTCTGATGCCCTCTTCTGGCTTCTGTGGGCACTCTCAACACACATACATATGAATGAATGAATGAATGAATGAATGAATGAATGAATGAAAGAAAGAAAGAAAGAAATCTTTTAAGATGGGATATGGTGACACATACTAACTTTAATCCCAGCACACAGGAGGCAGAGGCAGGCGATCTCTGAGTTCCAGGACAGCCAAGGCTACATAGTGAGATCCTGTCTTTCTTTTTTTGTTGTTGTTCTTGTGTTGGTTTTTGGTTTTTGGGGTTTGTTTTTTTTTTTGAGACAGTTTCTGTGTGTAACAGCCCTGGCTGTCCTGGAACTTGTTTTGTAGACCAGGCTGGCCTCAAACTCACAGAGATCTGCCTGCCTCTGCCTCCTGACTGCTGGGATTAAAGGCATGTGCCACCACTTCCCAGCTAAAGATATGTTGCATTTGCTTTGGTGGTGTTATTGTTGTGTTGTTATTTTTTTGTTTGTTTGTTTGTTTCGAGACAGGGTTATTAAATAAATGTAACAGCCCTAACTGTCCTGGAACTAGCTCTTGTAGAACAGGACTAGAACTCACAGAGATCTGCCTGCTTCTACCTTCCAAGTGCTGGGATTAGAGGTGTGTACCACAACTGCTCAAGAGCCTGTCTTAAACAAGCAAACATGGAGAGATGACTATGGCTAAGAGCACTGACTGCTCTTCCAGAGGATCCACATTGAATTCTTAGCACCTGCATGGTGATTCACAACAGTCTATAACTCCGGTTCCAGGGGCTCTAACACCCTCTTCAGGCCTCCAAGGACACTAGACAGGCATGTGGTACTAGAGGTACATACATGCAGGCAAATATTCATTTACATTTAAAGATAAGTCATTACCAAATCTAAAGTAACGAAGACTTGCAAATTACCATTTTCCTCTAAGAATTTAAGTTTTTGGCCCATTTTAAAGTTGGTTTTATATATGGTGTAAGATAAATGGTTAACTTCGTTCTTTTATTCGTAGAAAATAATGACTGTAAATTATTATGATGATGGCCGGGCGGTGCTGGCGCACACCTTTAATCCCAGCACTTGGGAGGCAGAGGCAGGCGGATCTCTTTTGAGTTCGAGTCCTGTTCTACAAGAGCTAGTTCCAGGACAATTAGGGCTGTTACATTTAATAACCCTGTCTTGAAACAAAAAAACGAACAAACAAAAACAAAATAACAACACAACAATAACAACAACAAAGCAAATGCAACATATCTTTAGCTGGGAAGTGGTGGCACATGCCTTTAATCCCAGCAGTCAGGAGGCAGAGGCAGGTTAGAAGAACAGGCATAGTTGCTTTCCTCCTGACCTCAGAAAAACTTTCAGGTTTCTTTCCTTTCCTATGCTATTAAGTCTAGATTTGTGGGTTCTAGGTTTTGTTCATTTTGTTTTTAATAGATGTTCTATTTAAGATTGAAGAAATTCATTGCTAAATGTGACTTATATTTTTCTTTAATTGCAAGTGGATATATTAGATATTTAAAAATGGGGTTTTTTTGTACTAAGGTAACTATATATAAGTTTGGGAGTTTGGTTCTTTAGATATAATGTATTGTGTTTCTCATGATTTTTAGATGCCGTGTGTTCCTAGGACAAATACTACTTGCTTATGTGGCTGGATTTATTTTTATTGAGGATTTTAGACCCCTAATTTATGAAATACTGCTTATACTCCATAGATAATGTTGGTCTTGGTTTTCTGGTGATGGTCTTACAGTTGGAGTATGTTAGTTGCATGTCTTTCTCATTGCTGTCCCGTACCTAACAAAAGTAACTTAAAGAAGGAGCGGTTTATCTTGGCTCTTGGTTCTTGAGTACTTGTCAGCTCAATGCAGTTGGGCACACTGCATCCACAGTCAGGAAGAAGAGATTGAATGCCTAAGCTCACCTCATTTTTTTCCTTTTGGTTTTGTCCAGCACCCCATTCCAGTGGAATGGTGCCACCCGTTGCCACCTTATTTGACCTAATCTAGATAACCCCTCACAGGTTTGTTTTGTTTTTGGGTGATTGTAGATCCTGTGGACAGTACTAATCATCACACTGACTGGCAGTGCCTTCTAGACGCCACAGTGACATATTCCTCTAATATACTCCAGTGCTCCTTTCTTAGTTACATATTTTGAGGCCTTTTTTCTCAGCATATTACCTATTCAGTTATTTTATTTAATCCGTCTCTTAGTTACAGATTAGGTTTATTCTTCCCATTTTGCATTTTAAACAATGCTTCAGTGACTGATGTTAACTATAAGTCATTTTGGACACGTGAACTTATCCATAACAGCGTCTTGTGACAGGGTTTCTCTGTATAACAGGTTTGGTTGTCCTGGAGCTCACTCTGTAGACCAGGCTGGCCTCAACCTCACAGATTTCCGCTTGCCTCTACCTCAGGAGTACTGGGATTAAAGGCGTGCACCACCGCCAGGCTATGATACCATTTCTAAGATTTGGAGTTCTGAGTCAACTCAGTAGTTCTATATTTCAGAAAAATGCCCATTCTGACCTGCTTAGTTTTTCTTTTTCCATTTTTTTATTTTGAAATTAGAATGCTGGAGGAGAACTGACTATACTTAATAGTCACTGTAAGGTGGGATTCTTTTTCTTCTTTTTGTCGTATAACCTCACTGAAAGTTGAAAGCATTCATTTTCCCTTTAAAAGTTGGACCTTATGTTTATTAGGTAATGTACAAATGCCTGGATGACTGAGTTTTACATATTAGAAAAATAATGTCTGAGGATAGCATGCACTGCAGTATAAGTCATTAGAAAGATGGTTTGGTATACACATGCTTGTTGTGTTTTTGGTCTTGTGCTTTCCTCTTTTCATTGTAGCTGTAGGATGTGTTTCAGAACCGTTGCTGTTACATTCCTTGGTGAAGGAGCTGGGTAATAAATGTGTTTGAAACGACTTTATACTAGTCTCTCATCTTCTAAACTCAGGACTTTTTTAAATAATAATAATAATATACTACTAATTTTATCATTTCTGTTGTAGTCCAGTGTGAAAAAAGCCAGTATTAAAATTCTGAAAAATTTTGATGAAGCAATAATTGTGGATGCTGCAAGTCTGGATCCAGAATCTTTATATCAACGGACATATGCAGGGTAAGCTTAACTTGTGTAGAGCTTAGCATCTTTTTTTTTTGGTTTTTCGAGGCAGGGTTTCTCTGTAGCTTTGGAGCCTGTCCTGGAACTAGCTCTTGTAGACCAGGCTGGCCTCAAACTCACAGAGATCCACCTACCTCTGCCTCCCAAGTGCTGGGATTAAAGGTGTGCACCACCACTGCCAGGCGAATTCAGCATCTTTTAAACATTAAAAAAAATTTAAATACCCAGCATTTTTATGTATCATGTAATATAGTGATTATAAGGAAGCCAAGCATTGTGGCCCATCTTTAATTCCAGCACTCAAGAGACAGAGACAGTTCTTTGTGAATTCCAGGCTAGCAAATCTGGAGACCCTAGTTCATTCAGTTCCTGGAACCATGGTGGAAGGAGAAAATCAACTCCCCAAAGTTTCCTCTGACCTCCACATGCATGCTTAGCACATGTATAGCTGCATTTACACACATGGCAGGTACATGCATAACACAAAATTACAAAACAATTTTTGTTTGTTTGTTTGTTTTTGAGACAGGGTTTCTCTATAGCTTTGGAGCCTGTCCTGGAACTAGCTCTTGTAGACCAGGCAGTCCTTGAACTCACAGAGATCTGCCCGCCTCAGTCTCCTGCGCTGGGATTAAAGGAATGCCGGCACAAAACAAATTTTTGTTTTGTTTTTGTTTTTGAGACAGGGTTTTCTCTGCAGCTTTGAACCCAGTCCTGGAACTAGCCCTTCTAGACCAGGCTGGCCTCGAACTCACAGAGATCTGCCTGCCTCTCCCTCCCGAGTGCTGGGATTAAAGGCGTGCGCCACCACTGCCCCAAAGCAAATTTTAAAGGAAGACTCTAGGGGTTTTTTGAGTTTTCAGTTCTGTCTACTTCTTGGCTTGCTACTTAACCTATTATTGTCTCATATTTAATACTATAGCTCACTAAAGGGCATAAAAGAAGTAATACACTTAAAACAGTGTCTACCATCTAGGAAGCATGTGGTAAACAATACATCACTCCCATCTTCTCTCCACTAATATGTATCAGATTGATGATATCATAGTTACATACTGTGTTCTAGGCTACCTGCTCTACACATTCCATTGGATTCACATTTTACCTATTTTATTTAGTCACTTATTTTGAGACAGGGTCTCACTATGTAGTCTTGACTGGCTTGGGATTCAGTACATATACCAGGTTCATAGAGATCTGTCTGCCTCAGCCTCCCGAGTGCTGGGATTAAAGGCATGTGCCATTATGTCTGGCCATTTTAGCTATTTTAAAGTCTGGATCTTAAAAACAAAAATACACATAAAGTGAAAAGATGCTGATGTTGCTTGTGAAAGACCCCCGAAGTGGGGAGACTCTCACTCAAGTCTTGGGATAACACGACCCCCCCCAAGAACTCACGAGAGACCATCCTTGCTGCAATCACACAAGGTTTATTGACAGGAACCAGCTCTGGGGCCGAGACTCATATCCCATGCAGGGGAGCAGTTCCACCCCAAGTAGCTGGGAGAGTGGGTATTTAAGGGAAGAAACAAAACCACAATCCAGAGGGGTTAGGGAGGGCGTCATTGGAAAGTTCCGAAAATACCAGTGATCATTCAAAAATACCAGCGATAATCACAAGGGGGTAACTCTCCATTTCTCAGGATTATTCTCAAGATTATAATCTAACTTTATGGTTACCTAGTTCCTGGAACAGAGTCAATGAACCGGCTCACCTGGATTTTTGGTTCTTCTCTCCCTGCTGGATTTTTGACGTTATTCTTTCTGCTAGAGGGGTCTGGATTTATCTGGGTCTTTCACTTGTTGTTTGTTTTGTAGCTATTACTTAGGAAACAGAGTTGTTATTTCTTTGTATTTGTGAATGTACTTAGTGGGGTTTTGAGCCTAGAATAGAAAGACAACAGGAAATTTCACTTATTGAAATTTACTAGATACACATAAAGTAACTTCTTTCTTAAATGTGGTTTGATGACTACTTTAAACCTATGTAGATTTGATTACCTTCTCTAGGTGTGTGAATACCCTACCCTCAGTGTGGTTTGATGGACACATAAACTTCTATAGATGTGATCACTTACCCTGTACTTTTACCATGCCTTAATGCTTTTGTCAGAAATCAACAGTTGCATTTGGATGGCTGAGAAGTCTAGAAAGAAGCTTCAAGGAAAACAAAAAGTTTAATCACATTGTCTTTGAAAGTACACAGTGGCTGTGTCAGCTTTATAGTAATCTTTTTTTAAGTGTGTGTGTGGTTATGTGATATGTATATGTGGTTACACATGTCATGGTGCAGATGTGGAGGCCAGAGAACCCACTTTGTTGAGTTGGTTCTCTGTTTTCACCATTCTCTGGGTGTGAACTCTGGTTTCCAGGCTGCTGCTTAAAGTGCCTCTACCCACTGAGCCATCTTGCCTGCCCAGCTTTTCAGTAATGTTTAATGATTGGAGTGACCTTTTGAAAATGGTAGACAGAGGGCTTGCTGTGCAAGTATGTGGATTGGACCTGCGTCCGACCTCCATCACCTACATAAAAACGCAGACGTGGGTTTGTATTTTATTTCTTTTTTTTTTTAAGGTTTATTTATTTATTATGTATACAGTATTCTGCCTACATATATCCTATAGGCCAGTAGAGGGCACCAGATCTCATTACAGATGGTTGTGAGCCACCATGTGGTTGAATTGAACTCAGGACCTCTGGAAGAGCAGTCAGTGCTCTTAACCTCTGAGCCACCTCTCCAGCCTGGGTTTGTATTTTCAAACTGGGGAAGCAGAAGGATCCTTGGGGGCTCATTGGCCATCCAGTCTAATTGAATCAAGAAGCTTTGTTTCAGTTCAGTTTTGAGGCCTGGCTCAAAAAATAAGATGGATGGGACCAGTGAGATGGCTCATTAGGTAAAGGCACTTGCTGCCAAACCTGACTACCCTAGTTTAATCCGAGACCCACGTGGTAGAAGAAAACTAACTCCTGTAAGTTATCCTTTGACCTCCACGCAAGTGCTATGGTGTATGAGCTTCCCCTGCGGCTGCATAAATAATTAAATTAAATATAAATTTAGAACAATAATAAATACTATGAAGAATAATTGAAGAAGACACCTGAAATCAACCTCTGGCCTACACACACACACACACACACACACACACTCATGCAAACACATACACACGAACAAGTATACACACATACATTTTAAAAAAGAAAATGGTAGACAAAGTCCAAATAAGTTCTTTCTTGAAGATGAAATCTACTCATATGGAATTGTTCATTTACTTAGAACCTCACATAAGAAAGTCAGTTGGTGCTAGTGCACCACATCTTTAATCCCAGCACTTGGGAGGCAGAGTTCAAGGTCAGCCTGGTCTACAGACCAAGTTCCAGGACAGCTAGAGCTACACAGAAAAACCCTGTCTAGAAAAACAAGAACAGGAGCTGGAGAGATGGCTCAGAGGTTAAGAGCATTGACTGCTCTTCCGGAGGTTATGAGTTCAATTCCCAGCAACCACATGGTGGCTCACAATCATCTACAAAGAGATCCAATGCCCTCTTGTGGCGTGCAAGCAAACATGCAGGCAGAACACTGTATATATGATAAGTAATAATAAATGATAAATAAATAAATTAAAAACAAAACAAAAAAGAGAGTTGATAGTCAAGCATGATGGCTCATACCTTTTATTACAGCAGAGGCAGGAAGATTTCTTTCTATAGCAAGTTCTAAGACAGCCAGGGCTACATAGAGATCCTGTCTCAAAAAAAAAGAACAACAACAAGACCACCAATCAGTTACAAAATGTTTCATTTACATATATATGTGTCTATATATATTTAATATATTAAATGGGTCAGAAAAGAAGTGATTTTTTTTTCACTTTCATCGTTAAAGATTTCATTGTTTTAATTTTATTGTTTTATCACCTATGAAGTTTTTCTCAAGGCAAATAAATTTGTGTGTGTTGGTATGCTGACTCACATACATGCCATATAGGATAAAAACTCCTAAAAAGAATGTCTCTAAAATAAGACCCCCTTTTCCCAGACTAAAATAATACATAGATACCAGAACACATTCTTCACTTCTCTCTCTTAACTTGTAGTTACAAATAGTTTTGTATTTTTTTTTAATTAAAAAGAATGAGCTTCAGAAAATTAGGAAACAACCTTCCTCAAGACCCAGTAATACCACTTTTAGGCATATATCCAAAAGATGCTCAATCGTGCCACAAGGACATGTGCTCAGCTATGTTCATAGCAGCTTTGTTTGTCATAGCCAGAACCTGGAAACAACATAAATGCCCTTCGACTGAAGAATGGATAAGGAAAATGTGGTACATTTACACAGTGGAGTACTACACAGCAGAAAAAAATAACAACAGCTTGAATTTTGCAGGAAAATGGATGGAACTAGAAAGCATTATTTTGAGTGTGGTAACCCAGACACAGAAAGACAATTATCACATGTACTCACTCATAGGTGGTTTTTAAACATAAAGAAAACCAGCCTACAAACAATCCCAGAGAACCTAGACAACAGTGAGGACATTAAGAGAGACATACATGGATCTAATCTACATGGGAAGTGGAAAGTAGAAAAATACATGATTTCCTGAGTAAATTGGGAGCATGGGGACCTTAGGGGAGGGGAGAGGCAGGGAGGGGAGCAGAAAAATGTAGAGCTCAATAAAAAAAGAAAAAAAAAGAATGAGCTTGGGCTAGAGAGATGGCTCAGCAGTTAAGAGCACTGAATACTCTTCCAAAGTACCCGAATTCAATTCCCAACACCCATATAGTAGCTAACAACTGTCTGTAACTCCAAGATCTGACACTCTCACACAGACAGACATCCACATACAGGCAAACATGCAGGCAAAATACCAATGCAAATAAAATTTTAAAAAAGAGCTTGTTGGCAATAAGTACACGTAAGTTTAATGTCCCTTTAATCACTCATGGGATGATTTTCTTCCCTTCCTGCTCAGGCAGTCACTGTTACACTGTGTTGTACATTTTCTGCTGCTCACTTTTACGTAATTGATATTACACGCTCTCCTGTTTTTAGTGATTTCATTCATGAGCTTAGGGGAGAGTTTTGGTTGGTTGTCTTAGTTTTGTTCTGTCTTCTGTACTGAGGATTCAATTCAGGGCCTCCTCTGTGCTAGCATGCACTGTACACCAAAGAACTACAGTTTCATCCCCAACTACAGTCATATATTCTGATCACGTAAAGCAAATCAGACTTTTTTTGGTTTCTTCTTTTGCAAAATTGTCTTGGTTAGTCTTGTGTCTATTCTCTGTATGAAATTCAGAATTTGGATTACCTACTGTTATGTTTCATAAACCTTTTTGGGGGTTTTAAAAGGAATTACATTGAATTAGAGAATGTCTCCATGAAAAGAGGTTCTGTTTCAAATAAACCTCATTTTGAATAACTTGAATTGCTACGAATTGTATTTCCAGCTATTGAGCTATAGATGAGCTACTTAAACTTGGTTTTGAATTTTAGAAATTATATTCTTCTTTTCCTCCTGTTTAGGAAGATGTCCTTTGGGAGAGTCAGTGACTTGGGGCAGTTCATCCGAGAGTCTGAGCCTGAGCCTGATGTAAAGAGATCTAAAGGTTGGATGTAGTACTTTTATTCTTTATCTTAAGCTTTTGCTCACATTAAATACTAAATATATAAGTGAAGGATTATTTAAGGTTTAAAGTGGTTTTAACTACCAGATTTTTTTTTAACTCTGTACATATGGGAACTTTGTGTAAATATCTCTACAAAGTCTCTTCCTTTGAGTAAAAAGTTATTAAACTTGACTTTGCTACTACAGAAGGTACAGCAGGAACGGATACATTGTTTTTCCTTTTTATTTAAAGGTATACATCAAATCTATGTTGGCCTTGTGTCTTATCCTGTGACCCTTTAGTTTATTAAATTTCCTCAGTTACTGAAAATTATTATGAAATATGTATGGAAAATAATAAGTTGAAATCCAAATCCTTTATATAACAGTCAATAGAAGAATGACTTGGTCAAGACTTAAGATTTAGTGTTGCATGAATAAAAACTGACAGACAGATACTGGGGTTCAAGCTGAAGATAAGGAAAGCAAAGCAGTCAACCACTAGAGAGTTCTTACCTCTACCAATGTGCTCAGCGTGACTGCAGACTGAGACCCTCAGCTCCTGTCTGCTCCCATCTTTATTCCTCTCTAGGGCTGGGATTAAAGGTATGCACCACCACTGCCCAACCTCTATGGCTAACTAGTGTGGCTGCTAAGATTAAAAGTGTGTGCCACCACTGCCTGGCCTATATGACTTACTAGTGTGGCTAACTTTGCACTCTGATCTTCAGGCAAGCTTTATTTATTAAAACACAAATAAAGTATCACTATAATTCAGACTAAAGTCTTGTTTCTTTTTTCATTGCGTGTATGTGGTGTATAGACATGTTTACTCACCCACACTGGCATGGGATGTTTTCCTTAATCACTTCTTCACCTTTTATTTTTGAAACAGGGTCTCTAACAAAACCTGAAATTTGCCTTTCAGCTAGACTGACTGACTAATCAAACCCCACACCCTATCTTGTCTCCACCAACTCATAGGCCAGCAGTGAGGTTACAGATGTGCAGCTGCACCCAACTTTTTATGTGGGTTCTGGGAATCTGAAAACAGCAAGCACTCAAGCAGTTTGCCCACTGAGCCATTTCCTTAGCTCCTTTTTTTTCTTTCTTTCTTTCTTTTTTTTTTTTTGAGACAGGGTCTCACTGAATAGACCTAGCTGGCCTGGATTTCACATACATCTGTCTTCCTCTGTCTCCTGAGTACTGAGATTAAAGGCATACATGCACACTTAACTGTTCCTTTTTTTTTTTTAAATAAAAATGCATTCTTTGTTACTGATTCCAGTTCCAAATAATTGGTTCACCCAAGAAATTTTTGGGAACAAATGTGGATCCATTTAGATGACATCTAGAACTTGTCAGTGTGGTTTGATCAACTGTACTTCATTGAGTAAATGATACTAACTTTGCAAAAGAAAATGCCCTGCTTCTCAGAAATACCCTCAAGACCCAGTAATACAACTTTTGGGTATATATCCAAAGGATGTTCAATCGTGCCACAAAGACATGTGCTCAACTATGTTCATAGCAGCTTTGTTTGTCATAGCCAGAACCTGGAAACAACCTATATGCCCCTCGATCACAAGAAGAATGGATAAAAAAAAAAATGTGGTACATTTACACAATGGAGTACTACACAGCAGAAAAAAATAACAACAGCTTGAATTTTGCAGGAGAATGGATGGAGCTAGAAAGCATTATTTTGAGTGAGGTAACCCAGACACAGAAAGACAATTATCACATGTACTCACTCATAGGTGATTTATAAACATAAAGCAAAGAAAACCAGCCTACAAACCACAATCCCAGAGAACTTAGACAACAATGAGGACACTAAGAGATTTACATAGATCTAATCTACATGGGAAATAGAAAGTATAAAAAGACAAGATCTCCTGAGTAAATTGGGAGCATAGGGACCTTGGGGGAGGGTTGAAGGAGGGAGGGGAGAGGCAGGGAGGGGAGCAGAGAAAAATATAGAGCTCAATAAATATCATAAAAAAAAAAGAAAATGCCCTGCTTTATATATTTAAAATAGGAGCTGTTGTTATTCTTTTGGGTTTAATAGCACTGTTTTCTTTTGTACTTTATCTGTTTTTAAATGCAAATATATATGTACATTGTATGATATATATATATATGTACGTATTCTTCTGAGTTTAGGCTGTGTGTGTAATGTTTAGATGTGTGAATATGAGTATCTCCACCTCCTCTCCTCTGCATAGGAGTACTAGGATTGCATGCACACACTACTACACCTAATTTTCACCTGGGTGCTGGTGAGCGAACTCAGTTTCTCACTCTTACACAAGTGCTTTACTCCCTGAGCCTTAATGCAATTATATTTTGATAAAGAATTTCACTACTATTTTCATGAATGATTACTTTTTTAAGGAAAAATGCAAAAGTTATTGAAGTAATATAGAATAAAGAGAGTTTGCTTTCTAGTTGACCTTATTTACCTATATAATTGATTTATTTCCTATTTCATCAGAGCTGTCTAAGGTGTTTGGGTGGGAAGATTGTAGAGAGTAAAGAAAAATGTAAAACTTTTTTTTAGTGCTGGTACATGCTAAGCAGTGTTCTACCACTAAGCTTGTCCATAGCCAGCCAGTAAATGATTTTTGAGTTCTCTGTTTCTGCTCATCCTAATTATTCAGTCTCTTCGTGCCATTCGTTCTAAAAAGTATTAAGTGTCTACTGTGCTTATGATATCTCGGTGCCCAGGAGAAAACAAGTGCTGTTTTCTCTATGACTTACATGACAGTGGGGGAGACAGTAAACAGATAGACATCACTTGTGCATATGTGTAATACTTAGCTATGAGTGTTAAAAGGCAGGATAACGGATTGTCAGAGAAGTGGGAAGTAGCATTTGAAAGGTGATATTCAGAAAGGTGAGAGGGTATCGGTCCAGCAGGGTCTGGATTGAAGCATAGCAGATGAGCAGGAGACAAGCCCAGCGTGTCCGGCAGGGGTCAAGTGAGCAGAGAAAGAATGGCAGATGGTAGTAAGGAGCTGCAGAGATTAGAGGGCTCTCGGCACATTGACGTGATGTGACTTGTTGAAGGAAGTGTTTTGGCAGCCATTTGGAAACAGAACACAGCAGTTTAGGGAAGTAAAGAGGCTTTAGTTAGTGTCCAAGTCAGGAATGGTGCTCATGAGCTAGGCTCAGAGCAGAACAGTTGTTCTATTAGAGGAACAGGCAACAGGATTACATTTTTGCCAGCAATTCCTTCCATTAAGATGATTATGGGGGGGCTGGAGAGATGGCTCAGCGGTTAAGAGCACTGCCTGTTCTTCCAAAGGTTCTGAGTTCAATTCCCAGCAACCACATGGTGGCTCACAACCATCTGTAATGAAATCTGGTACCCTCTTCTGGCCTGCAGGCATACATGCAGACAGAATACTATACACATAATAAATAAATAAATCTTTTAAAAAAAAGATGATTATGGGTTTTTGTTTGTTTGTTTTAATTTAAGATTTAGTTTATGTATATGAGGGCCTTTTTTTTTTTTTTTTGCCTGAAAGTGTTGTGTGCATGCCTGATGCCCATGGCAGGCAGAAGAGGGGCTCGGGTCTTTTGAGATTGGGGTTACAGATGATTGTGAGCTGCCATATGATGCTAGGAACTGAACTTGGGTCCTCTGCAAAAGCAATGAGTGCTCTTAACCCCTGATCTAACTCTCCAGCCTGTTACTTCAACTCTTAATCAAGACACATTCCAAGAAATCATGGCTAGTAGTTTATACTGTTTGATTAAGCACGTCTGTATACACTGCTGTGTCCTTTGGTTATCAAGATGGCTCTTTAAGTCACGTGGTTTTTGGTGATCCAGGAGCATAGAGATTGACTATTATATCCAGAAAATACTTCAGCCATCCTGAGTGCCAAGCACTATACCAAATGTCATAGCTATAAATAAAAGGGTGTATTCTGTCAGGTTTTCTCTGGTTTGGTTCCTTTCTTCGACTTCTGACCTGTTAAACATATCAGGCTAATTCCAGCATTATCTGCCTCCTAGATTTTTCTAATTATGTTACTCGATTTACTTTCCTTGCCATTTCTTGTAAACTGGAAATTATATGATTTGGTAGAAATATATGTATGTAGTATTGTTCAAAGATTCTTCATCTCGGTATGTGGCGCACGCCTTTAATTCAAGCACTTGGGAGACTGACGCAGGTAGAGCTCTGTGAGTTTGAGGCCAAAAATTGAGACCCCTGCCTAATAATGAAGTTATATATTAAAATACCACCTAAAAAGAACTACAGAATGTTTAATAGCAGTTTAGCATACAAAATGGAGGGGCGTAAGATTTTACTTTTCATTTCCCCCTTATCCTCTACTGTGAAACAAGAATTAAGGTCTAAACTAGAGAATGCATCATGGTCTAGTGTCAGGTCCGAACGTTACTGCTTTGTCATGCTTCGTCATCCACCCTGTTCCTCCTGGCATCCTATTGCACTTGAAACAAAATCTGTCCTTGCTGGAACCTAGGATCGCCCCCTTCTGGCCGCTGTAGTGTTGCTTTGAACCACTCTCTCTCACAAGCCGAGCTCTAAAATTGAGCTATGCCTTGCAGTTCTAAAGTGTCTTCCTTCCTAGAGACTTCTGTGGTTGCTGCCCTACTGTGGTCTGTATGCAGTGGTTTGTTCCTCATTTCAGTATTCTTTCTCAGACTTTCCCTGTCCACAGGAGCCACCAGCACACTGTTGTATAGCTTTTCTCTTGGGTAACTGCAACATTAGCACTGTGAACTCAGGGTTGGTTTATCTTTATTTGGCAATATATTCTGTTTCTAAAATTGTGCCTACCAGATAATAGTTAACATTTGTTGATAAATTAATTTTTAAATTCCATTATGTGATTATGTGAGTGATAAAACTATGAGCTATATTTCAGAACAAAGTCATTTTTAAATTTGGTTGCCTTTTGCATAGTTATGTAAGTTTTGTTAGTTTTTTGGTTTTTCAAGACAGGGTTTCTCTATGAAACTGTCCTAGAACTCACTTTGTAGGCCAGACTGGCTTTGAACTCAGAGATCTGCCTGCCTCTGCCTGCCGAGTGGGATTAAAGGCAAGCGCCACCCCCACTGACTAGTTTTCTTATCTATGTATAACCTTTTGGTCTGCAGATACTCAAAAGATACTGCTCCAACCCCAAACAGTGAGTGCTCACTAGAGTTTTCAAGCTAGTATAGTTCTTAGGTGATGCATCTGTGTGCGCTAACCTCTTCCACAAATGAAGAAACTAGGGCCTCCAGAGGTTTGTGCTTTAAACTGTTCTACTGTAATGAAATAGTCTAGCAAAGGCAACTAAAGGGAGAAAGGGCTTATACTGTCTCACAGTCAAGGGTACAATCCATCATGGCAGGGAACGGGAGGAGGCAGGAGGAGCTCAAAGCAGCTGGTCACATCAGATCACAGCAGGAGCAGAGAATGGTAAATGCATGCCGGTGATCAGTTCCCTTCCCTCCTTTGTAAACTCCAAAACTCGAACCAGAAAATGGTGTCACCCAAGAATGGCATCACCTGCAGTGGGCAGGTTTTCCCAAGGAATTTGAGATTCTGTCAAGATTGAGAGTTAACACTATTATCACAAAAAGCAACACCAGGGGGTCTGACTCAGATTATCCTTTGACGAGAGATTTTAGAGTTAACTCCCTTGCTCTGCCTGCCTTGCTAAGGACAACTGACTGAATTTTTGTCATTTAGTGACCTATAACTCTGATTTGACTTTTGAAACCCTGGTAATAGAGCACAAAGAAAAAAAAATTCAGTTTTAAGAAAGATCTGGATGCTGGCAAGATGGCTCAGTGGGTAAAGATGCTTGCCATGCCAGCCTGGAAACCTGAGTTCAGCCCCCAGAACCTGTGCCAACTCCACAGAATTGTTCTCTGATTTCCACATTTGGGTCATAGCACATTCTTGCCCCTCTCCCCCAGTAATAATAATAATAAGTATATATTTTAATTTAAAAATGTTTGTGAATATCTTAGAGGTTTCTGAAAATATGAGAACTTTTATTTCAGGACAAACAAAGTAAGTTATATTTCAAAAAATAGCAAGGGGCTGGGGAGATGGTTCAATAGTTAAGAAAACTTTCTATCTTGCAAGTTAGAACTCAAGTTCTCTTCTTAGCACTCAAGGGAAAGTGACTTACAACCATGTATAATTCAACTCCAGGGGAGACAGAAGCAGGCAGATCTCTGAGTTTGAAGCCATCCTGATCTATAGATCAAGTTCTGGAACAGCCAGGGCTACACAGAAAAACCCTGTCTTAAAACAACAACTGGGTGGTAGTGGTGCACTCCTTTGATTCCAGTACTCTGGAGGCAGAAGCAGGTCGATATCAGAGTTTGAGGCTAGCCTGGTCTACAGAGTGAGTTCCTAGACAGCCAGGGTTACACCAAAGAAACCGTATCTCAAAAAACAAACATAAAAATAATAAATCTTAAAATAATAGCAAGGAATTACAAAAAGATGTGAATTTGTGTCCCTCCAGTGACACCCCTCTTTGTCCCTGTCTTTAGGAGAGCCCTTCTGTGCCTCAGTCTAGAGACTGAACTCTGAACTCTATGGTACATGGTTTCAGAGCTAACTGCTGGCCAGAAGTATTTTTCCAGCAGTAAAATTTGAAAGAAATCATGCTGAAGAGAGATAGATATCAAGAAGACTGTCAGTGGTGCTAAGAAGGGGATTTGAAGTGAGATAAGATGTTAGTAGGAATTAGAAGGAAGAGTCCAGACTGAAGGTTGGAAGTCAGGCAGTTGCAGGAGAGTAGTGCAGTAGTTAGCACATAATTAAGCAGCGGGGTAAGATTTTAGTGCTAGCACCTTATTGACTGCTTTGCAATAACTGATGATCAGATTAGTATTTAACACCTTAAACGGAGGGCTGGAGAGATGACCTGGTGGGTAAGAATGCTTGTTGCACTTTCAGGAGACTGGAATCTAGTTTCTAGGATCCACATAAGGTGGCTCAAAACTACCTATAACTCCAGCTCCAGGAGATCCAGTGCTCGCTCTAGCTTCCATGGGATCCTACACTCACATGCACAGACACATAGCAACAAATAAATAAATCTTTTTTGTTGTTTTGTTTTTTTGAGACAGTGTCTTTATTATGTAGCTCTGACTGTCTTGGAACTTACTATGTAGACCAGGCCAGCCCTTTCTGTCTCTGAGTGCTGAGATTAAAGGCATGTGCCACCACTGCCAGGCAATTTTCTTTTTTCTTTTTCTTTCTTTCTTTCTTTCTTTTTCTTTCTTTCTTTCTCCTTCTCTCAGAAAAACCTTCAATAATAAAAATTATTGAAGGAAAAAGATCTGGATTTTTTATTTTTTGTGAATAGTATATCTAGGCTCATTTTAGCTACTGAATTAATTAGGATCTTACCTGAAGAATTAATCTGTGGCTAGAGAGATGACTCAGGGAGTAGAGGCATTTGTGGCCAAACTTGACAACCTTAATTCAGTTCCTAGGACACCCATGGTGAAAGGAAAGAACCTATTCTTCTAAGTTGTCTTCTGAGTTCTACAGTTAGGAATTCCCACCAGCTCCCACCAGCCCCCAATAAATAAATAATGTCTTGAACCTGTAAGTTTTTTTTGTTTTTTGTTTTTTTTTAAGAAAGGAAATACTGCCAGGCCGGTGTTGTTGCACGCTTTTAATCCCAGCACTTAGGAGGCAGAGACAGGCAGATCTGTGGATTCAAAGCCAGCCTGGTCTACAGAGTGAGTTCCAGGACTACATAGAGAAATTTGAAAGAATGTTTCAAACTGAAGAGAAAGACAAATTCATCTATCAATCAGTCTCCTGATGTGTTGATAGATTCTTATACCAAACCATTATATTGATTAAGGGTTTGTTTTCAGTGCTAGCTACAAGTCTAACATTAACCACCTTCATCTGGTGAGAAGTGTAGAAGAAAAATCGAGAATCCTGAAACAGCTATTCAGAAGCATTTTAAGTCACGATTTTCACAAAGTTATTGTAAACATTGTGTTATAGAAATGATGTGAACTGTTTTTATTAATGTTTTTAATGGGAAACTAGGAAAGAATATCCATGTCTAAGAGATATCTCCAAAATCATTTGTAACGTAAAATTACATTAAAATCCATATTCATTTTGGCTTTGCCCACCAGGATTCATGTTCTCACAAGCTATGAAGAAGTGGGTGCAAGGAAATACTGATGAGGTGAGTCTTTAGTATAGTCTTGCAGAAGCAGGGACCTACCCTTGTCTGAGGAAGACTGTACGTTCTCTTCCTGTGGTTCCTTGTTACACAGATGACACATCAGTGCCCCTTTATTCTGGTTGTAACAAGAAAGGCTCCACTTAGCATTTAATAATTGCCCAGTGGTAACAGTAAAAGTATCTTCAGAGACTGTGATCACTGACACCACCACCAGGTCACTTCTTCGGCAGTTTCAGTTGTAGTTTTAGCAGGAATAGTTTGGAATAGTACATTGAGAGATTAGAGTGGACGAAGAAAACTGTTCTATTTTGACCTCAAACATAGAAAGTAGTCACAATGTTGACTGCTCAGTAGCTGACTCTGTAAGACCATGAGTGACATGTTAATATATCACAGCCAGTGGTGCCCAGATTCTTTGATATATAGGGAAGGTGCTTTACCCAAATGATAAGCATGTTTGGAAGACTGATTATATGTATCTTAATTCTCCTAATGAAGGGTCATTATCAACACTGAATAACTTCTTTCAGGCTCAAGAGGAACTAGCTTGGAAGATTGCTAAAATGATAGTGAGTGACGTTATGCAGCAGGCACACTGTGATCAACCATTGGAGAAATCTACGAAGGTAAGGGTGACTTGCATTCTGACTTAGCCTTTTGTTTCTGGGGGTTGTTATTGTTTGTTTGAGACAGGGTCTTAATGTAGCCCAGGCTAGGCTCAAAGTCTTCTGACTAATGTCCACCTAGAACTTCTGATCTTCCCACTTCCGCATACCAACTGCTAGAATTATAGGCTGTGCCATCAAAACTGGTTTGTATGGTGCTGGGAGCAACCCTTGGGCTTTGTGAATATTATAGAAGCACTCTACCAAATGAACTGTGTCTCTGCCCCTGGCCTGGCTTTTTTAAAGTAAATAAATAAACACACACAGGCACATATTTTGATTGTTTAATAATAATTTTTTTAAAAGGAGCTGGAATTAGGACTCTGTGGTTAAGAGTGCATACTTCTCTTGCTTGGGCGGGTCCTGAATTTGGTTCCCCGAATCCACAACCACCTGTGCCACCAAGTATGATGCCTGTGGATCTCCTCAGATACCTGCACTCACATGTATAACACACATGCATATATATACATATATATATGATATTAGGATACTTCTATATCTTCCTCTGAAGCATTATCTGCTATAGGAATTACCTTTCATCATAAGGAACTGCAAGACTGATGAACTAAACAAAATATATTTCCAGGTAGTGGACAGTATGTGATCTTCGAAAGCAGTAGAATTAAAGTGATTCCCTAGCCCACTGTTGGCAGTTGGCTTCTAAAGTAGAGAAGGCAAGTCTGAACAGAGCCAGGAGATTTGATGAACTTAAAAATGAAAAGGAACATTTAGAGAGGAAAAGCTTGATGTGGTTATTTATAGCAATTATGAGACAGGCATCAGACAAGAAGATGCTGTCCAGAAAAAAGAGCTATAGAGATACTTGGGAAGACCCTCAAGTCATTGGCCAGATACCAGTCTTCATGGATGTACATGAAAATGCTTATCTCTAGGGAACAAACCCCCAAAAGTTAGATGTTGACTGATATCCAAAAGATGGGGCTAGGAATAATTGGTGTTTTCTTCTGGCCTCAGAAATAAACAAAGAATACAGAGCATTGGGAGTTATGTCTTACTGTTGGAGTTAAGTGAAGCCTAATATACGTCAACAAAGTTTAAAAGCAGTTTGGAAGGATCAGACTACATACAACTGTATGCCAAAACAAAAGTTACCAGGCGATGGTGGTGCATGCCTTTAATCCCAGCACTCAAGAGGCAGAAGCAGGTGGATCTCTGTGAGTTCAAGGCCAGCCTGGTCTACAAGAGCTAGTTCCAGGATAGCTAGGACTGTTACACAGGGAAACCCTGTCTCAAAAAACAAACAAACAAAACACAAAAGTTAACCCTCTTTAAAGAAACATAACATAAAGGTAGAAAGAGAGAATTGACTGACAAAGTTGTCCTGATCATCACAGCCCATTGTAGCATGTGCAGTCACCCATACACATCATACCTGCACACACACGCACAAAATAATAATAATAATATTGAAAATAATAATGATCATGGGCTGGAGAGATGGCTCAGTGGTTAAGAACACTGCCTGCTCTTCCAAAGGTCCTGAGTTCAATTCCCAGCAACCACATGGTGGTTCACAACCATCTGTAATGAGATCTGGTGCCCTCTTCTGGCCTGTAGGCATGCATGCAGGCAGACCACTATATACTTAATAAATAAATAAATCTTTAAAAATAATGATCATGGGAAGCCTTATCTTCTCTGAAGAGTGGATTGGGGGTTGG
The DNA here is from genome assembly GCA_004026605.1 of Ondatra zibethicus. Taxonomy (NCBI): domain Eukaryota; kingdom Metazoa; phylum Chordata; class Mammalia; order Rodentia; family Cricetidae; genus Ondatra; species Ondatra zibethicus. The sequence goes on from PVIU01011934.1 coordinate 41,884, forward strand.
ATGAGAGGGAAAGTGGAGGGAGTGGGAGGAGGGGTGGAAGTGGAAACTGGATTTGGCATGTAAAATGAGAAAAGATAGTTTTTTAAATTAATTAATAAAAAAATAAACACTGTAAAAAAAATAGAAAATAATAACGAACAAAATTTAAGAGGAATGTCAAGGCAAACAGTATAGTGGGGAGAAATAGAAGACAGGATTTAAAAACCAAAGTTCTTGAAGTAAATATTAGAGGTGGAAAATGACATTGAATGAAATCAGTTGCCATTTAGGAACCACAAGAAAACATTGACTCCTACATGAAGACAAACAGAAAAAAAAAACTGGAAATATTAAAAAAATAAGTAAAACAAATGCTATTAGACAGTAGTGCCAGCTAACAAACATTTGAGGCACAAATAAGTTGGGATACAGAAAAAAACATAATGATTAAATTTTTTCAAAATTTGATGAAAACTAAATCTGTATAGACAGATTTAGCAAAATTTCTAATTGTTCTTAATAATAAAATCCCAGAGTCAGATATTAGGGGGTGAAAGCTGAGAGATCAAAGAAGCAGAGCAGCCAGCCACTGGACTTGGTGAGTTCTTACCTCTACCAATGCTCACATCAAAGAGGCGATCCTATCACTATGAATCCTCAGACTGTTGCTGTCTCTACAAAACCTCAGACTGTATCTGAGCTCCTGTCTCCTCCGGCTTTATATTCCTCTCTGCCCAGCCATATCACTCCTGTTTCCACCTCCCTAGTGCTAGGATTAAAGGCGTGGGATCCCAAGTGCTGGGGTCACCTTTCTGTGAGCTCTGTTTCTCTTTTTAGACAGATTCAATCTTGTGTAGCCCAGGCTGGCCTTGAACTCACAGAGATCCCTTTGTCTCCTGAGTGCTGGGATAAAGGTGTGTGCCACCACTGCCTGGCCTCTGGCTATAGTGGCATAGAATAGCTGGAGATGTTTTTTTTGGGTTTTTTTTGTTTTGTTTTTGTCTTTCCGAGACAGGGTTTCTTTGTGGCTTAGGAGCCTGTCCTGGAACTAGCTCTTGTAGACCAGGCTGGCCTCGAACTCACAGAGATCCGCCTGCCTCTGCCTCCCGAGTGCTGGGATTAAAGTCATGCGCCACCACCACCCGGCTATGCTGAAAATGTTATTACATACAGGTAACAACAACAATCATTTTGTCAAATGTTAAGCAGGCCAGAAGTCAAACAATGAAGGTGGCTTTTGGTGAGGAGAGTTAAATAAAGGGATTTCTTTTCTTTTTCAAGCCAAATAAAACCTGAGAGAGTTCATTTCCTCTGACCAAATAACTAAAATCAATTTAAGAAGATTCTTTCAAGCCAGGTGTGGTGGTAGTCTTAGCTCTCAGGAGCCCGAAGGTGAAGGATCATAAATTTAAAACCAGCCTGTACTATATAGGGAGTTCAAAGAATGCCCAGCCACATAAATACTCTAAAAGATAAAACGAGACAGACAACCCAACTCGACTTTTTTTTTTTTAAATTAAAAAAATGTCACTTTTTGGATGAATTTTTTTCTTAAAATTTTAATTTATTTTGTGTGTGTTTGTGTGTTCACATGTTCATTGGTTTGCATGTAGAGGTCATAGTTTGACATCAGGCATCTTCCCCAATTATTGTCCACCTTATCTTTTGAGACAGGCTGTGTCACTGACCCTGGATTCTTCCACACTAGCTGTTCTGCAAGCCCCAGAGATCCTCCTGCCTCCGCCTTTCCTTCACATGCCACTGTGCACGGCTTCCCTGGGTGATGGGGTCTGAACCCTGGTCCAAACACTTTATCCTGAGCCATCGCCCCAGCCCCACCATATATAGTTTTTATGTCCACAGGAATCATCTGCCATAATATACCATATCCTCAGTCATAAAACAGATTTCATTATTGTAAATGAGTGAAACTTACAGTCTATTTTCTGACATAAATTTATGTATTTATGAAAGAGCCCCCCATCCAAGTATTTGATATAGTTCCAGCATTGACCTTGCCCTGCCTGTTGTTAGCTTTCCTTTTTCTCAACACTGGTTCATACACTCCTGTAGAATACAGCCTCTTTTCTGTCTAACTGTACCAGGCTTTTTCTTTTGGGCTACCAACCAGCTCCCAGATCATGGCACAGAGACATACTATTAGTTTTGAATGCTTTGCCTTGCTTAGGCTTGTTTCTGGCTGGCTCTTTTAACTTAAATTAACCTGTTTCTCTTTATCTACCTTTTGTCTTGGGGCTTCTTTACTTTTTTTTTTCTGTATATCTTATTTTCACTGCTTCTTGTGTCTGGCAAAGCTACCTGGCTTCATGCCCCGGGCACCTCCCTCATTCTCTCCTCCTCCTTCCCCTCCTCCTGAGCCTAGATTTCTCCTCCTATTCTCTCTGCCCACCCCACCTATCCTTTCTCTGCCTGGCTGTTGGTCATTCAGCTCTTTATTAGACCAGTCAGGTGCCTTAGGCAGGCAAGGTGCAACAGCAACACATCTTTACATAGTTAAACTAATGCAGCATATGGTGGGAATGCAAGCTGGTACAACCCCTATGGATGTCAGTGTGGCGATTTCTCAGAAAATTAGGAAACAACCTTCCTCAAGACCCAGTAATACCACTTTTGGGTATATATCCAAAGGATGCTCAACCGTGCCACAAGGACATGTGCTCAACTATGTTCACAGCAGCTTTGTTTGTCATAGCCAGAAACTGGAAACAACCTAAATGCCCCTCAATCGAAGAATGGATTAAAAAAAAAAAGTGGTACATTTACACAATGGAATACTACACAGCAGAAAAACTAATGCAGCATAAACAAAAGTAACACACCTGTACACTGGTAAAGCAATATTCCACAGATAAACAAATGTAACACACCTTTACACAGTTAAAGTAATATTCTACAGATAAACAAATGTAACACACCTTTACACTGTTAAATATTCCACAGCATAAGCAAATTAATACATCTTTGCCCAGTTAAAATAGTATTCCACAACTAAAAGGGTGATAATTTTTGTCAAACCTTAAACAGTCAAGTCCTTTATCTACCAAGAACATAGGGGAACGCATTTAGGCCAAAGAGAATTAAAAGAATTCCTGGGGCACTCAAAATTTTCAACATAAATCAATTGGTAGAGGACTATGTGAGTCAATGCCTCCCTTGCCAGGCTACTAACCCAAAAAAAGAAAGAGCCCTCTCAAAGCAAGGAAAGGAAAGGTAAAGTTGTATAAAGAAGTACAAGATTGTTATTTTGTGATTCTCCATCGCTGTGTTGATGATCAGATGTTGGAAAATAAGGAAATGTTTAGAAACCATTTTGGAACTAGATGTTTAAAAAATTCAGGATCTTTATTTGAGCATTGTGTGTTCATATTTTATTTCCATGTGATTTTCGTCTTTATGATAAATGTGCAAGAGAGAGAGAGTGAGTGAGTGTAGGGAGGAAGAGAGGACTGAGCTTGATAGGCCCGTTGAATCAGGGCCTCCTGAATGCTGAACCCTTCCATCCAGCCTTTGGATGCATTTTTAGGTGGAATGTGCAACCTTTTGCAAGAGACTTTCTTCCTTCAGTGATAGATCAGAGATACTGGACAAGAAAACCTCAGATCCCCTTCTGATTCCCGTTCTGTGGCCATGAGTGTGAGCAGTGAGGAGCCTGCCCAGATGACTTGGGCTGTGTGGCCTGCTCTGCCACCTCCCTGGAGTGCACTTGAGCACCTCCTCCTGTCGCTATTGACTTGTTAATGGTGTGCTCCATCTTGAAAAGAGAGGGACCCTGTCTTCTGCAGTGTGTTCTTCCCAGTGCTGTGTAAAGGAGAGAATGACCCTCATAGGCTGCTCTATCTTGGGAACCTAGCAGATCAAAGAAAGTTCTTTCATTTCTTGTAAGTCTCATGGATTAAGTTATGTAGGGTTTTTGTCAGCTAGAGGCAATGTTTTAGTCAGTATCTGCATATTTGTCTTTACCCTCTCAAATGAGTGCACTAGGGTTAAGTTCTACAAGTAGAATTACCTTGTCAAAAAAATGAGAATATTGGGCTGGAGAGATGGCTGAGTATTTAAGAGCACTAACTGCTCTTCCAGAGGACCTGAGTTCAGTTCTTAGTACCCACATGGTACTAACTTCATACTGTAACTCCATGTTCTGTAACATGTCTGTAACTCCAGTTCCAGGGGATCCAACAGCTTCACACAGACATACATGTAGGCAAAATAAAACACCAGTGCACATAGGCCAGGTGGTGGTGGCGCACACCTTTAATCCCGGCGCTCGGGAGGCAGAGGCAGGCAGATCTCTGTGAGTTTGAGGCTAGCCTGGTCTACAAGAGCTAGCTCCAGGACAGGCTCCAAAGCTACAGAGAAACCCTGTCTCAAAAAACTAAAAAGAAACACCAGTGCACATAAATAATTTTTCTTTTTTGTTTGTTTTGGATTTTTTTTTTTTTTTTGCCTATCCTGCATAATCTAATTGCTGAGCTCCAGGCCAGTTAGAATGCCTATCTCTAAAAACAAGGGGGACAGTCCTTGAAGAATGGCACCCACAGTTTCCCAAGTGCACATCCGTACACATGTGCTCACACAGAGAGAAAACAGTGAAGAGTTTCATTCTAATAACCATTGCCCAAACAGAAAAAAAAATAAGAGCAAGTTCTTAGCTTCTTTAAGCTCCTGTTAACTTAGGGATAGCTGAGGATAGTTAGTACTTTGCCTCACAAGAAAGTGCTCGGGTGTGCCCTAAGGCGTACCTAGGGAGCACTGTGTACATACTAGGCACTTCCTTTATCTGTGTTGCTAATACGTTATCCCCTACAGGAATGTACCTTACCTTCTTTTTGTTTTCTTTTTTTTCCCAGCTGTGACTCAAAACCAGAGATAAGGAAATATGATTTTGAAAGAACTTTTCCCTTTGGTTGGATTCCTCAACACAGCCAATGAAAATGGAGCACTGCAATTCTTTCCACTGCTAGATCACTGTTGTTTCCAAGAAAGAATGCGAGACAGTCCAAGATCTGTTGTTAAATGTAGACATAGATGCACATGATGGTAACAGTGAGTCACAAGATGCAAAGTAGTATTGGTGACATTACTAGACAATTAGTTTTCCAGTAGCTGTAACCCACTATGAGAGAGTTACCCACTGGAATAGACTGGGACCACATCCTGTGTGAGGCAGAAAAGTGTGAGATGGTATGTGGCCCACATGCTTGCAGCAGCCTCCATCCTTAGCAGTATCAGAAAGCACGAGAAAAGGTGCTTATTTTTGTCCTCCTGAAATTCACAGGTGAGTCAGTCCTACCGGAGCCTACAGCTCCAAGTGGCGATGTGGGCCAGCAGCTTGTGGAGCAGGTGACGATCCCTTGTGTAGTCTTCCTTCACAGAGGCATTAATTTAGAAAGAGCGACAAGTCGTAGGTCAAGCCTCGTGATGTCATCCTTTCTTTGGTGACAGACACAATTTTCACATTTCATTCACTCCTGTGATGTTATATCCTTAAAGCTCGTCTCCTGCTAGCAAAAGGGCAAATTTAGTTTACTTTGAACATCGAGACCCATTCCTTCATAGGAATGCCATGCTCCAGATACTTCATTCCCTCTTCGGAATACACATGGAAAAAAATAAATATGACTCCAGTTTTTCCCATGTGTTACTTGGAACACATTCTCAGATTTGATTTTATTTTTTTAATAAGGCGAGGAAAGAAGCACTCGCTTTTGAGTGTCTCCACAATTCTTCACTGTGAGTGGCAAATGTATAGTTGGCTTTCCCTTTCAGTCTTCAGACAGTCGGAAACTCACTTGCTGCCCTTCTGCTTAATTGGCTTTGTACCTGTAGCACGGTCGTTGGTGGGGCCACCCAGTTGGCAAGTACACTCCCCTGGCCATATGGTGCCAGTGCTTCCTGTATGTGACAGTTTAAAGAGAAAGGAAGTTTTTTTAGGTGTTACTGCTTTTGCTCAGAGTTTGCAAAAGAATATATTTATGTGTGTGTATATATATATATATACATATATATAAAATTATTAATCACCTCTGTCCTTGGGAAAGTCTTGAATGAATAGAGAATTTATTTCATTGCAATATTGATTGTATAGAGGCACACTGTTTATCAACAGAAGAAACAAAAAGGCTGTGTATAAGTTTTTGGTACTATGTACCACCTCTGTTATTCTGAAGTATTCATGTACTTAAACTATATTCTATTTAATTGTGTTGATTTTAAATATATATATATATGAATTATATTTAAAATGGTGTCAACTTCCTGCTTTTAGGGCATTTATGGCTCTTCTTTTGAAATATATTGACCCTTCCTAATATTTCCATTCACTTTATAAAACCCCAGAATATGATCCACTACTGGACATAGTCTTGTCTTTGGATGTAGGCATAGATGAGAGGGTTTTTTTCAATATATGTGCTATGGTGGCTCATTTTGTTCTTTTAGCCAAATATTTCTGTCCATTTCACATTGCTTCAAACTTTTAAGTGAAAAGCAATATAAAGATCGTAGAGTAAAATGTGATTCTGGGTGACTCCTCCTGCCTCTGCATGTATTAGAGTAAACATTTCTGTAATACTCTAGGCTATTTTAACTAGTGGTTTTTGTTAAAATACTTTCTAGTGATCTCTTTGTCTGCATTTTGTGTATCTGAGCTAGAGATGTCAGTATTTATAAGCTATGTCTAAGGGGAAATGAGCAAAATTGAGATTGACTTTGTTTTCTGCTCTGCCTACTGTGAGGTATAGAAGAGTGACCCAAAGCTATTACACCAACTGTATGTTAGGTCCTTGTACTCATTTTAAAATTAGCATAAAATTGACCTAACATTGAGCACCCACCATGTTCTTTGCAGTGTCTATCCACAAAAAGATGCCCTGGCAGGGATTTTAGGTCTAAAGCAGCATTTGAACTTCGCTCTTACAATGCCATTGACGTCAGCAGGTTGTTAAAGTCACCTTACCAATGCGAGAGTGACAACATTGTGATTTGGCTTGTCTTCATCATTCCTATAGGAAATGATGAACCTGAAAAGCAGGTGTCAGCCATGTCCAGTGAAGAGTAGTGGAACAGGAAACAGCCTTTTCTTCTTGAGTTCCAGTATCCAGTAAGGCTTTTTGAGATGTAAACTGTTTATACTACTAGAACTTTTGATTAGTTTCATAGATACTTTATGAGAAGGAGGACTCTGAACTGTAGAGAATCACAGACTTCATTGCTGTTTGTTTTTAGTTTTCTGAGACAAGGTTCCAGGCTTTAGCCTCCCAAAATCTGGGGATTACAGGCACAGCCTCCACACCAGGCTTCTTTGCTGGTTTGTTTTAGCGTCAACAATTGAGCCCCTAATGTAGCAGCTGATGTCTCTAAAGGCCCTGTGGAGACTCTGCGTGGCTCAGCACCCTCAGTGGCTTTCTGGTCTCACCCTCGTCACTCTTCTCCTCATTGGCTGTTTAAGCCAGGGATGAACTGACTGGAATGCCCAAAGATGGTTCTGTATTTCAAAACTTTTGCGTGAAGGAGACACTGACACCAGCTGGAAAGATGGCCTGGGTAATGACTTAGACGGCTACTTCCCAAGGCAGGAGTTGGCACTGGTGAACAAGCCTGAGAGCCAGGAGGCCTTGATAAGCCTGGAGATGCCCTGGTTTCTTCATCCAGTCCTGTATCCTTGCCTTGGTCTTCATTCATCCTTGGGCTATGCTTAGAATGCATCTGGGTTTTTTTTTTAACGTGAATCTGAAGTGACTTGTTACTACATGCAACAGTAAGGATCTTGACTAAAGGACTACCACAGTGTTCTAAATCATAATGACCATGTGTTCAGCACACTGCTAATTACTATAACATTGTAATTTGGAGCAGAATTTTTCTGTAGTAAGCCTTCCTTGCTCATCTTGTGTATACTGTTAAAATGGAATCCTAACCTGGAACTAAGGCACTTGATCTTTTTTGTAAGATGCTACTCGGTCCTTAGAAAGGCTCCTGACCTATTGCAGGATGGTCACCATTGGAGCTCATGCATCCTAGGCTAGGACCTCTTCATGTTTCCCCATACTCTGCCTAAGAATAAGCTTGATTCCCCACTCTTAGCTGTAACCAAGCCCAGAAATAGAAGGCATTTCAACTAGTGTGTGCCCAGTACACACTTGAAAGTAGGAGAAGCAGCAGCTCATGAGATAAACAAGCACATCTATTTACTAGGCTACCCCTTTGGCCTTCGGCTGGAGCCATAAAGCAATAAGTAAACTACTTGCTAAAACCTTTCAAGGCTCAAACTTGAAGGGGTCACGTTAATAGTTGTACTGCCCTTTGAGTCCTTTCCAGGTGGGTACTGAGGAACTGCCTCTTTGCTTGGGCAGGGGTGGGAGTGGCTTGGAGTAGAAGGAATAGTACTGTGCCCTGGACAGGTGGGAAAGGCCATAGAGGGCATTTAAGGTGCTGATGTGAGCAAAGGTTCAAAGGGTGTCTGTTTAGGGAGGGCCTGCCTGGGAACACAGTATTCATGACTTGGCAATTTGTGCATGTAAACTTGGTTCACTACAAAAATGACCTGCTCTGACACAGTAAGGATGCTGTAGAACTTGAACAGGGTGCATAGTGATACATTGACACCTGAGGAACCAGAGACTTGGGTAAGAGGGTGCAAAGAAATCTTTGGGTTAAAGAGCTGTTTCCCAAGGATGAATGAGAGATGAGGATTTAACCAGCTTTGTTTCTGGTTCAGGTTTCGAAGGCCACTTTTTGAATGTGCCTTCAGGCTGGTCCCTAACCCAAACTGACCTCTGCCTGAATCATAGTAAGAACCCCACCCCCAGTCATGAAAGAGGCACTGGCCACCATGCGTTCTGGCACCTATAATCCCGGAACACAGGAGGCTAAAGTGGAAGGATCACAAGTTTGAGGCCAGCTTTAATGAAATTCAGTCTCAAAAGTGAAAGCAGGTGCTGGAGATACTGCCCAGCAGTAGACTGCTTTTGTTATGTCGAGAGGCTCACAGCCACCAGCTCCAGGGGGATCCACCTTCATGTGCACCTATATTCACACACACAAACACATATCCACATATAGGCACACATATGTCCACATAATGTAAATGAAAACAGTTTGTAGCTGAAAAAAATGCCTGGCTGAGACCCGGCCCTTCTGCCCATTATAGCTCTAAATGGTAGCCACCAAATCTCAACTGGTATACCCAGATTGTTTTGTTTTGTTTTGGCAAAGAGCAGCCTTTGTTCCTCCTAATTAACGACTAGTTTGGTGAGTGCTTACTCTGTAGATACTGTTTTTAGTTCAGTGAGAGAGGAGAAAATAGGATGAACTTCCAGAACCCTTGGAGCTCAGATTCTACTAAGAAGAAACCAGAAGTTGAAAGTTGCATCTAAAATATGCTGGGCTAGGGTGTTTTTCCCCCCAGTGGTAAAATGCATACTTAGCATATATGGGATTCTAGGTTTCATCCCTAGCACCAATAAATAAAATATGTACTAGTATTTTTGACTTGGGTGACCTTTTGTACCAAGAACCCTATTGGGAGTTGCCACTCTCCCATACCTTTCCAGTCTCACCCTTCCCTGAGGACCAGCACCATACCATTCCATTTACTTGCCGAAGGGCTATATGTTTGGGCACTTGGTCACATGTTGAACAGGGTATAAACAACTTTATGTCTGACCAGCAAGGCCATTTCTGTACCAGACAATGAATAGAGTGTAGGATTGGCCTTGACCTCAAGACTCCTTGCAGAACTTTGGGACATACCCATTCTTAGAATCTAGAAACATGAAGACTAAGTTTATCACACACGCACACACGATATAAAATCATGGCCTTGGAAAAACCTAGCTAGGAATCAAACTACTCCAAGAAATGGTGGGCTTTGTGAATCTTCTTTATTCCTAGTAATAATAGCCAGCATAATTAACCACTTAGATGTGCTAAGCAGTGTCTCAGCCTTATGACAATCTTATAAGGTAAGTACTGTTTTCTTTCTTACATTATAAATGAGACTGCAGCTGGAAGGGTAAAGGAATCTCCAGGATTGCACAGCCAGGGGCAAACCAGATAGCCCCCTTTTCTACTGCTGTGATGGATGCTGGCACTCATCACTGACTACTTTAACAGATGTCAAAGGTTTAAGAAAAACTTAAGGTGGGTGTGGTAGTACACATCTGTAATCCCAGCTCTTAGGAGATAGAAACAGGAAGATCTAGAGTTAAAGCGAGGTCAGCCTCAGCTATATAGCATGGGCAGCCTGAGCTGTGCAGTTCCTGTCTTAAGAAAAGGAAGGAAAAGGATTTTTTTTTTTTGATTGTTTTGAGGCGGTCTCAAGCACATCAGGCTGGCTTCCAACTTCCTGTGTGGAAGCGGATGACTTGGAACTCCGTAATCTCCTACCTCCCAGGACAGCACTACAGGCATGTAAAAACACTCATTTATGGGGTGCTGATAATCAAACTCAGGGTTTAGGACATGTTAGGCAAGGATTCTTCCACCCGAGCTGCGTTCCCAGCCTGAAAAGCATTGTTCTAAACTTTCATGTGCACCTGAGTCCCCGGGAAGACTTGTTAGCTCTCAGGCTACCTATTCTGATGAACCTCTAAGGGTTCTGACTTAGTAGGACTGGGTGGAACCATAGAATTTTCATTCTCAGCAGATCTTAGTTGCTGCTGCTGCCAGAAATACAGTTTTGAGAATCACTACCCAAAGTTTCCCTGATGCAGGGAAATGATTATTTTCATTCTGTTTTTTTGGAAGTGCAGAAATGTAATTTAATTCCTACTTTTGACTCCCTGAGAATGGCACCTATCATCTTTTATTAATGTCCAGATGTTTATCAAAGCTGAGAACATCCAAACATCACTCCTCAGTCTTTCTGTCCTGTTTGCTTCTCAGCTCCTTGATTCTGGCTGCCTGCTGAGGTCCTGCCCATGCTTCCTGGCCTGTTCTCCTTTGCTGACCATCTTTCCATAGACAGCTGGTGTCTCGTTCTCCCTTTCCTCCCCCTCTGTCCTCTTCTCCAGTTCTTTATCCTTAGGGCTATTCTATTCCCAGCAGTTTGGCTCACTGGGCAGAAATCCTGCAGTCTAGAAAACAAGTATTGACAATTCAGTGCAAGGTGTTTTGAAAGAGGGAGGAGCCTGTTGGGGTAGGTTAGGTGTATTTCTCCATCTCTTCACTTAGACATTCTCTAGAATTTGCCCATTCTGTACCTTGCTCTTTTATTTGATGTCATTTTTCTCACAGTCCTGATGCTTTCAGACAATTCTCAAGCCCGCTTACCGGTCCAGGGCTCAGTTTCAGCATGCTCCATGAACATCTGCTCCTGGCTACATTCAGGTCCTTGCTGCTTGGAGGCTGACCTCGCTGCTATCTGGCCAGCTCCAAGCTCCTGGGGAATAGAGGAAATGTCTCCCTCGCCCCTTCCCCAGAAAGTTTTTGATACACTATTCCCAGCTTTTTCACAACTTGATGTACATCTCAAGAAACATCACAGTCTATGGCTGCCCAACAATCTGGTCCCCACCTCCACCACGCCCCTGTAACTAAGCTCGCCAGTTCCTGAAACTTCCGCCTCTGATGACTCCACATATTTTTAACCCACACTAGCCTCAGGAAGGCAAGATTTGTATAGTTCTGGGTTTCTCCTACAGGAGTGAATCAAGAGGGGTATTGTGTTTTTGTTTTCGTTTTTCATATTGTTTTTATTTTGTTTTGTTTGTAAAGGCAGGGTAGAGGGGAAACCCCCTCCCTACTACATTTGTAAACCATCCTTTCAAAGAGCTATTTCAAAAGCAATAAGCAAGTGGTTCTGTGATGAGGATTACAAACACGCCCTCAGGGTAGGACAAGGGTGAAGAGGAGAGTTCTAATGGTCCAGACTCCACGGAAGAATGTCAGGCATGTATCTTTAAAATGCTGTATCTGAAAACAACTTAGATACAAGCCAAGGAGATCTACTTCAAGAAACTAGCTGCAGATATGAAGACATTGATGCATAAGATGCTTATGGAGAATTTGAAGAGAATTGTTATTTAATATGAGAATGGGAGGGAAAGCAATATTTTGTATTGTTGTATTATATATATTGTTATTTTAAAATAAGCATGTATAATTAAATAAATTAGATATTATAAGTAGACATCTGACTATTTAATTGCTATTCCTAAAAGTTTAAGCACTCAAATTGATACATTTAATTTTTTAAAAATTTCCCAAACTGACCAAACATCTTTATTTTAAGTTGTAACATTCATTTTTCATAATACTGGGTCAGTAGGTCGGGTGTAGTGACACACACCGTTAAGCCCAGCACTTGGGAGATAGAGGCAGACCAGATCTCTTGAGTTCGAGGTCAGCCTGGTCTATTTATTGAGTTCCAGTACAGCCGGGGCCACATACTGAAACTCTGTCTGGAAACAACAACAAAATATTCGGTAAGTTAATAAAGTAATAGCTAACTTTAAAAAAAATTTTTAAAAATAATAAAAATAAATAAATTAAGTAATAGCTAACATGAGAAAAAATGTTTGCAACAGTGTGGGACCCAGAACAGCTTAGTTTGCCACACTGCTACCACGACACTTAATAAAAAGTAGGCCTGAGTTTAAGTTTACTGGCAGGCAACATGGTTCCAGGGAAAGCCATAAATTGACACCACCCAGGGAGGGCCAGTACCTGACTCCCAAACACTAGGAAAGATTAGATAAGATGTACCTGAGGCCGGGACTCACCTATTCCCCTCTTGCCAAGACCCCTAGACAAACATCAGCCAGTCAGGGTCCTGAACCCTGGAAATGCCCTCACCCCAACCTCTACTGTGATTTAAAAAAAAAGTCCTACTGGGACTGGGCATTCTCTACTTTCAACCATTGAATCAGACAGAGTCCAAGCTTAAACTTGCATAAAGGCTCTTTGCTTTTACATACGAGTGCAGTCTCCATGGTGGTTTGGGGGAACCCCACAATCTGGGCATAACATTAATATTTTAGCATTCAGATTTCAGAGATAGAGATAATTCTGGATTGTGTTTTCTTTTTTAAAAAAGCATTAGTTGAAGCTAAATAATCCATATTCAGAATGTGGTGTAACAGTTATAATGTATGACCTAGCTTATTATTTAATGTGTATATCTTATATGTATTCTGTTATTGTGATAGTATGTTTTGCTGGGCTGGTTATGATTTCTAGTGAAGCCACTCAAATGTGTAAACAAGGAGCAGTGAAGGAAAACTTTTCTTTTCTCAAAGCATTTGCCCACAAGGGTATTCTTAACATATTTCTCTGTTACCCTCCCTCCCTCCCTCCTTCTCTTTCTCTCTCTCTCTTTCTGTTTGTTTTGAGACAGGGTTTCTCTGTATTGCCCTTGCTGTCCTAGAACTCACTCTGTAGACCAGGCTAGCCTCAAACTCAGATCCACCTACGTCTGCCTCCCAAGTACTGGGATTAAAGGCATGCTCTATTATTTTAAAAAAGAAAACACTTTATATTATTTTTAGAAAACAAAAATTGGGTTTCATTTTCTTTATATATATATTTTAAGTAAAAATTTAATTAGCATACACAGCATTAGGTTTGATTACAGGCTTTTTAAATAAAATTTTTGTTGATTCTCCTCTCTTCTCCCCATTCCTTCTCCTATTCCCCCCCCAACTTATTTATTTTTTTAGCATTTTAAGGCAAAAATCTCATTTTGGCTCCTAGGCTGGCCCTGAACTCTACAGACTTATGTTTAAGTCTTGCTTCAATCTCTCCAGCAGGCGTGACTACACGAGGTGCATACTACCACTTTCTGACTCAGAAAAATATTCTGAATGAAAGAAGTCCAAGTTCCTTATTGATACTGAAGATAGACACCATCTCTAAACCTTAAACTAAATATCTTCTCTTTTTAATTCTCATAGCTACGCTGGGCAAGTGAGACCTTGGCAGGTCAGGGTGAGGACAGAATGTGCCCTGCAGAGAGAGCTTGAGTGGAGTTTATTGAGGTTTATTGGGAGGGTAGGGGAGAAGGTGGGGAGGGAAGAGAGAGATGATTGGAGAGGGAGAGGGAGGAGAGTCCTGCATGCCTCAGAGGGGGGGCAGGGCGGGGAAAACGGGAGTGGGCGGAGCCTTCTCTTAAAGGGACCTTTGCACCTGCATACAGTCAGGGAACTACTTGCCACATGCAGAGGGGTGCCATGTTCCCAAGGGTTAGGGCCAAGGTTTGCCTGGATACTAACAGCTACTGCCTTTGCACAAAGTAATCTTCACACTTGAAAATGTTTTCCCATTGCCATGTGTGGTGTTGCTCACCTGTAATCCCAGCATTTAGTAGGCACAGATGATTAAAGATTTAAGACCAAGCCGGGCAGTGGTGGTGCAAACCTTTAATCCTAGCACTCAGGAGGCAGAGGCAGGTGGATTGCTGTGAGTTTGAAGCCAGCCTGGTCTACAAGAGCTAGTTCCAGAACAGGCTCCAAAACTAGAGAGAAACCCTGTCTTGAAAAACAAAAAATAAAAAAAATAAAAAAAATAAAAAGATTTAAGACCAGCCTGGGCTACATAGAGAGGTCTTTGTCCAAAAGAAGGAAGTGCTGGTGTTGAGGTGTTCTTGTACACGAGCCCAGCAGGTCACAGCACATCTTTTGTGGATTTTTAGCATCCCTCAGACCCTCCCTGGAGATCTGTGAGGTTCTGGCTTTTCATAGTACGCGATTATGGATTGTTTTGTCTCAGCCCTCAAATGCATATTTTTCAACATGTTGACAAAAGAAAAAACCACATACAGCACTCTGCATGCCGCAGCATCGCCCTGTGTCCAAGGGCACTCTCAGTGATAACTTGGCCGCTGTTTTCACAGAAGCTCCACACAAGGACAACTGACAAGCCAGCTATTCAAGCTGGGTATTTAAAAGACATTTTCTGAAAAACCTGCCACATCAGGGGAAACTACAGTGGCATTATTTATTGCCAACATGAAATTTTTAGTTCTAGTTTTCAAGTAAAAATAATCACTTTGGAAAACTATAGTGTTCACCATAGTGACTTTTGTTTTTTATAACTTTGAGATATTTCTGGTAAGATCTGGTTTACAAATTTGATTTTTAAATGTTGTGTAATAAAATTTGGAAAGTGTGCATAACCAGCATACCAGAATCTTCAAAGTGCAAAGGAGAGTGTGGAAAATACATTGGTTTGGTTCAAGGTCTCCCCAATAGATTTGGGGAGAGGCTGAAATTTGTATTAGTTAGGTTCAGGGTCCCCCAGTAGATTAGGGTAGTGTGTGGAAAGTGTACTGGTTTAGTTCAAGGTCCTGCCTTGTAACTAATGTCAGGAAATCAATACTAGACAAATTACAGTACACTATCAAAGAATGGCCATGATATATGGAAGGAAGTTATGAAGGAGCAGAAAAAGAAATTAGTCTGGTGTGGAATACCTGTTATCCCAGCACTTGAGAGTTGGAGCACGAGGATCAGAAGTTCAAGGTCACCCTCAGCTATATATTGAATTTGTAGATAGCTCTGTCCTGTGTGAGGCCTCAGAATAACACACACACAGAGACACATACACAAATAGCAAGAAATGTATTTTTAAAATTTAAAAAGATGTGTAGAGAAAGACTTGCTCCAAGTCAGCAAGTCCTTCAAGTTGAACATGTTTTAAGCAAGAGTGAGCGGGTCAGAAATAGGCTAGAGAATAAATATAAGGACTATCTTGAAGGAACCATAACTTCTCAAAAATTTTACATCTTTTTTATGATTTATTTAACTTTATTTTATGTGCATTGGTGTCAGATCCCCTGGAACTGGATTATTTCAGACAGTTGTGAGCTGCCATGTGGGTGCTGGGAATTGAACCTGGGTCACTCTGGAAGAGCAGTCAGTGCTTTTAACCGCTGAGCTATCTCTCCAGCCCAAATTTTACATCTTTTAAAAGTGGGATGAGACCAGCTGGGAAAGTACAGTCTAAGATTGTGTTTGGTGGGACGCAGGTGATGCCTCTAGTGTTGCAACAACCAGCAGAAGCCATTTGTCTGATTGCTGTTTACTCTGGAAGCTTTGCTTCCTCTGAATCATTGTAGGGCTAAGGGTATGTGCTCATCTGTTACAAGCATTTGACATGTTCACTTACCTGATGAGTAGTAGGATATTACTTCATTCTTGTTTTTTTCTGAAAGGAGAAAAATCACTATTGTAGCCCAAAATGGCACCCCAAAGCCGTAGTTGTCCCAGTTTAGCCTCCCAAGTGCTGAAGTTACAGATATGTGCCAGCAGGCCTGACAATATTGAGGATAGAACAAAACTGGTAAGTCTCTCTATTGAAGGTAGCAGACCTTAAACAAGAGAAGGGTTACAATAGATGCTACATTTGATCTTAACCCAGAGGCCAAGAAATGATAGAATGAAATAAATGGATGTACGCTAATTTAGGTACTAAGGACAAAGCTAAATCTGAAGCTGGAGATGGGAAATATAAAAGGTGAGTATGATTAGAACAGGTGACCTAGGCTAGCCTTACTGACAAGGTGACATGTGCATCAAGGTGAACCTTGGAAGACGTGACAGTGTGCTCTTTCCAAACAGAGGACATCTCGGGTCAAGGAATGGTGCAAAGGCCTCCAGACAGGATCCTACTTGTAGCTCAGGGTTGGAGCTAAGTGGACCAGAGGGAAAGTGATTGGAGACATCACAAAGAAAGTGGGTCAGATACTGTAGGGTCACAGCTTTGATTTCTCTTCTGGGTCCAATGAGAAGGCTTGGAAGGGTGTTTTGTTGTTTTAAGCAACAATATAATCTAGGTTACAGGGGTGGGGGGCTTTTAAAAAGCAGTCATAAGTTCAAGGCAGAACAGCAGAAAATACACAGAATTGGATGGTCAATCAGTAGTAGAACACTAGCTAGCTAAGTGCTTTAGGTCCAGTCTCCAGCACTGGAAAGGGTCAGAGAATTCTTGTCCCTGCCCTGCCCCAGGTAGTCTTCTCATCTTCTGAATCCACCACCACCACCACCACCGCCCCCCCCCCACGCAATGCTACATTGGTTGTGCCCCATGAACCTGCTAGTACACCTAGAAATCTGAACTCCATAGTCTATGGACTGTGACAAAGATCAGTTAAATAACTGCCCCGACTCCCCTACCCTTCCTACCCCCACCCCCGGTGAAGAGATAACTGAGTTTTTCTTTTTTCTTTTTTTGTTTTTTAAGATTTATTTATTACATATTCAGTGTTCTGTGTGCATGTATCCCTGCAGAAGAGGGCACCAAATCTCATTACAGATGGTTGTGAGCACATGTGGTTGCTGGAAATTGAACTCAGGACCTTTGGATGAGCAGGCAAAGCTCTTAACCACTGAGCCATCTCTCCAGCCCGATAACTGAGTTTTTCAAAAGCCTCTTCTGGTTTACCTTTTCAACAGTTGAATGTTCACTCATGAGTCAATAAATTGACCCTCTGGAGCATATCTGTGTGTCACAACCTCTGTGTCCTGCTATGACCTGCTCTTGCCAGAGAAGACAGAGCCACCATCCTCTCCCAGTGCCCCTCTACCCGTGTTGTAGAACTACCTCAGAGCAGAGTTCAAGTTGGTTCCTTTCTCTGTCTCTTCGTCTTTGGTGCTTAGAATGGAATCCAGGGCTTTGCACAAGCTAGGCTGGTGTCTGACACAGGACTCCACTCGAGCCCCTCCCACTTAACTTGAGATGACCCACTTGGTTTCAGTGCTTGTTGCCAGTAGATTTGGATATTTCTTTGGTGGAAGGCTGGCCACACCCTTGTTTCTTCCTAGAGAAGTGAGGACATCTGTGTGACAGACTCTGGCAAGGATGGGACCAGGTTCCCAAGAGGCTGAAGAGATTGCTTTACCCCCTGTGGTGAAGACAGAGCACTCACTTCCTCCTGAGTTGCCTGAAGATACTGGATCAGCAGTTCTTACCACAGTGGCGAAAAAGGAATTGGTTTTGTCTATTTGGCAGTTACACAACTGTAAGTAAATCCCGATTAGCCAGCCAGTGGGTCTGCACTAGAAAGAGACGCTTGTGGGATAAGAAAATAAGATTGTGGCTGACTTGGTGACATGTATCCTTGATCCCAGAACTTGGAAGGTAGAGGTTCAAGGCCAACCTGGTCTACATGTCAAGTTTCAGGCCAGAGCCAAGACTGTATAGTGAGACCCTGCCTACACACACACACACACACACACACACACACACACACACACACACACACCACAGAGAGAGAGAGAGGAGAAAGAAACAAAAAAGAAGATATGATTATTCAACAGCCTTCCCTTGAAATAAAGTACCCTCAGAGGGCCTCACTTTGTGGGTGTGGATGCTTGAGACACGTTTCTCTCTGCATGCTGGCCTCAGACTTGTTTTGCTTTAGCCCCCAAGTTCTGGAGAGACAGGCGTGCCCCAACAGGCCAGCATCATCCTTGTTCATTCATTCGTTTTCTAAGACAGGGTTTCTCTGAGTAGCCCTGACTGTCCAGGAACTCTCTCTGTAAACCAGGCTGGCCTCGAACTCACAGAGATCTGCCTGCCTCTGCTTCCCGAGTGCTGGGATTAAAGGCGTGTGCCACCAAAGCCCAGCTAGCATCATCCTTTTAAAAAAAATGTATTATTAGGACTTATAGATTCTATCAGCAGATATTTCTGTGGTCATCAGACTTTTCTCTGTCAGCGGCAGCCTCAGCATCATCTGTTTCTACGGGTGACAGACCCAGAAAGGAAAGGGGAAGCCAAAAGTCTTGAGAATTCAAAGCCAACCTGGGCTACATTGTGAATTTGAGGCCAGCCTGGGCTATATAGCGAGACTTGTCTTGGGGTTGGGAGGACCTACATGAATATAAAATGAAATGTATAACAGGTCTGAGTACGAGCTTAACAGTTGTCCTTTCCATTAGAAATGATATCCTAGCTGGGCGGTGGTGGTGCAAGCCTTTAATCCCAGCACTCGGGAGGCAGAGGCAGGTGGATCTCTGTGAGTTCGAGGCCAGCCTGGTCTACAGAGCTAGTTCCAGGACAGGCTCCAAAGCTACAGAGAAACCCTGTCTCGAAAAACCAAAAAAAAAAAAAAAAAAAAAAGATATTCTTTCAAAATGGTGGGCAAGTGACAGCCAAGACATGGTGGCAATGCTTTGGCATGCAGAAGTCCTATATGTGGACTTCCCTTTTATCAATATGATGTCAAAATACATGTACTTAGGGACTGGAGAGATGGCTCAGTGGTTAGTAGTACTGGCTGCTCTTCCAGAGGACCTGGGTTCAATTCTACACAGTAGCTCACAGCTGTTTGTAACTCCAATTCCAGGTGATACCACACCCTCACATAGATATGAATGCAGGCAAAACACCAATGCACATAAACAAAACAAACAAAAACATGTACTTGAGAGCTGAGATTTTCCTCAACTTAGTAGTTGTTGCTGCCGCACAAAGGAAACAGGAAAAACTGACGCTGGTGTCTTCTCCTGGCTTACTTGAAAATTATATAATGGTGACCATTGAGTTCAGTTCATCCAGGTTTCTCCCAAGGAGCCAGGAGTTTCACAAACCACCTCTTTTATGCTCTCATCTCAGGCACTGGCACAATAAAAAGGCAGTTTATTCGTCTATACTGCTATGAAAATATATTTGACTTCACACAACCCCTGGTACCATCTTGAGGCCTCCAGGATTCCTCAGAATCCATAAGCTTTTTTAGCCACTTTAATTTTATGGTTTTGTCAGGCAGTAGAGGCTCGTGTTTTTAATCCCAGCATTCAGGAAGCAGAGGCAGGTGCATCTCTGAGTTTGAGGCAGCCTGGTCTACAAATCCAGTTTCAGAACAGCCAGGGGTGGTACACAGAGAAACCCTGTCTTAAAAAATAAAATTATGATTAAAATAACATATTTTGGGGTTATTGAGACAGGGTCTTGCTGTGTAGCTCTGGGTAACATGGACCTTATAATCCTACTGTCCCAGCCTCCCCAATACTGGGATTGCAAGTATATACCACCACAGCAAGCTGCACTTCACAGGTTTGTGTGTTTGAGTATGTCCCAGGCAGAAATAGATGGATCTTTGTGAGTTTGAGACCCGCTTGCTCTACAGAACAGCCAGGACTACTTTAAAGATCCTTTCTCAAAAAAAAAAATATTAATTAAAAAAAGGCCAGGTGGTGATGCTCACCTTTAATCCCAGCACTCAGGAAGCAGAAGCAGGCTTGTCTCTGAGTTCGAGGTCAGCCTGATCTACGGCATGAGTTCTAGGACAGTATTGAGGAATATTATTTTCAGGTGTGTGACTTTTGTTTACAGTGTATTTGTTTAACTGTGAAGCTATGATTCATTGCCTGTCTAAAACGCCTGATAGTCTCAATAAAGACCTGAATGGCCAATAGTGAGGCAGGAGCAAGGACAGGCAGAATTGGCAGGCAGACAGTGTAAATAGAAGGAGAACCAACTGAGAATGAGGGAAAGAAGAGCAACGAGAGAGCAAGGAGAGGAGGACATCAGGGGCCAGGCACCCAGCTGCACAGCA
>PVIU01011935.1:0-62307 GCA_004026605.1 Ondatra zibethicus
AGGGATGGGAGTGGGCCTTGGACTTCCAACAGGGCAGGGCACCATGCCCTCTTTCAAGGAAGAAGGGGGAGGGAGGAGGGGTGGGGGGTAGTGGGAGGGGACCGGGAGAAGGGGAAGAAAGGAAAAAAAAATTTTTTTTTTATCTTTAATTATGTTCTTGAATGGAAAAAATAAAACAAAACAATGTATGGAAAAAAAATAAAATAAAAAAATAAAAAATAAAAATAACAAAAAAACACTTACTGATAGTCTATTAAATTTAGAACATTGAAAATAGACCATTGCTTTAATGTATATTAAAGCATAAGACAGAGACTTTTATTTCTATCTCTTAGGCTGAGGGAAATCTCAGACTGAAGGTTTTTAAATTGAAAATAAAATTTTCATACAATATATCCTGATTATGGTTTCCCTTCCTCCTAGATGCTCCCCAACTTACCCACTCACCAGAATCCACACCCTCTCTTTGCCTCTCATTAGGCTACAAGTAGCCATTTAAAAAAATAATCTTTATAAAATAAAATTAGATAAAATGAAACAAAAAACAGAATAGGACTAAACAAATGAAGAAATATTTTAAAAAGAAACAAAGAAAAAGCTCCAAAAACATATAGACAAAAACACATTTGCACGCACAGAAATACCGTAAAAACACAAAACTGGAAGCTATAATACATAGAAAAAGGAGATTAAGGTTAAAGTAAAAAATAAAGACCTGAAAGAGCATTATGATATGAAATTGATTTTCAAAGTAAGGTTTACTTAAAATATAGAAGAAGCATTTATATCCATGATCTCTTTCTCAGTGTATTTGTTGGTGGTGTATAGAAAAGCTACTGACTCTTACAAGTGGATTTTGTATCCTGACACTTTAATGAAATGGCTGTTTCTTGAAATTTTCTGGTGGAAGTTTTGAGATTTCTTATGACTACTCTCATAACATCAGCAAAAAGGAATTACTTGTCTTCTGTTACACAGAGCACACACCAGGGCAGGACCCACATCTAAATGATTTATCCAACACAACCCAGACTTGCAGACTTGATGAGGTAAAGAAAAAAGAAGAGGGAAAAGATAGAGGGAAGAGGGAAGGAGGTAAGGGAGGAGGAAAGAAAGGAAAGTAGGGTGGGAGGGACAGACGGAGTAGGAAGAAAGAAAATGAAGCTGGGTAAGTAGAGAGGTGTGGGAATCTAAGAGAAACTGGGGGAGGGGGTAAATATATTCAAAACACATTGCACGAAATCCTCAAAGAACTAAAGACATTAACTTTATAAAGAATATCTCATCGCTACCACAGCAACTTTTTCAGTCTCCAAATTATCTTGATCAAGAACCCATCTTGATCAGACACATGAACTTCCTCTATCATGAGACTGGTCTTCCCACTGCAAGTACAACCAAAGCAACCACCACTACCACAGCTGTAGCCTCTAGGCGACTCCTACCAGGAGCATCTGTAATAGATGGTCCAGAAGGAATTTAACAGAAGGACTTCCCAGAGACTGCAGCCAGAGCCATCCTCAGCACCCCGAGGGAGAAAGGCAACACTGCATAAGCTAAGCAGGAGCTCTAAACTGTGGTTTGGATGTGGAGTAAGGGGAACTCTCCTCCATTGCTGGTGGGAGTGCAAATTTGTACAACCTCTCTGGAAATCAGTGTGGCGGTTTTTCAGAAAATTGGGAATCAACCTACCTCAGGACCCAGCAATACCACTCTTGGGCATATACCCAAAAGATGCTCAATCATACTACAAGGACATTTGTTCAACTATGTTCATAGCAGCATTATTTGCAATAGCCAGAACCTGGAAACAACCTAGATCACCCTCAACCGAAGAATGGATATAGAAAATGTGGCATATTTACACATTAGAGTACTACTCAGCGATAAAAAGCAATGACATCTTGAAATTTGTAGGCAAATGGATGGAACTAGAAAAAACATCCTGAGTGAGGTAACCCAGACCCAGAAAGATGAACATGGTATATACTTGCTCATAAGTGAATACTAGTTATAAAGCAAAGGATATTGAGCCTATAGTTCATGATCCTAGAGAAGCTAAGTAACAAGGTGAACCCTAAGAAAAACATATATAGATGTACCTGGAAAGGATGGATACTTTGCTCAGCCTATATATGTTAAGGAGGGCCTTGGACCTTCCCTAAAGCAATGTGCCTCACCCTTTCTGAGGAGTGGATGGGACTGGGATGGAGGGATAGGTGAAGGGGATGGGAGGAGGGGAGGGAGTGGGAACAGGGATTGGTATGCAAAGTGAAAAAAAGATAGTTTGTTTTCTTTTTAAAAAAAGAAAAGAAAAGAAATTTAACAAAAAGAAAAAATAAACCGTGGTTTGGGCACCACTCAACCACCCACACCTGCCAACCCCATGGGAATGTAGAGACTGCAGTAAGTCAGTTTGTATTGGCTATCTACAGTTTACAGAATGGAGTCAAGTTAAGTCTACATGCATGGGAAGCTGGGCATTCATAGGAGAGAAACGGGACTATGGAAAGTCAATACAGGGTACAGGTAAACCAGGACAGGAGAAAGGAAGCAACAGACTGAAGAGACAAAATAACATTCAAATGATCACATTTCCTTATATCCCCACTTCTCTTTCCCCACTGCAGCTACTAATTATCTGCCATCACCCTGCTTTCTTCCTCACCAAAACAAATATTTATTATCCATAGAGTCATACTATCATAGGGCCAATGTAGCAGACCAATACTGCCCCCTACTGCTCATACCTTTTACACATTTCTCTTGTTTTTTCTTGTTTTCCTTCTTGTCTCTTTTTCTATATGCACTCCTCTTCCTGATACACCTCTCAGAGACCAAGGCAGGCCTGGTTAAGATATCTGGGTACATATCTGTACCCTATCTTTTTAGTAATCCACTAACCAAAATCCCACAAAGTCTACCCACCCCCATTTTGTCCTTTGCCTCAGTAATTCTCACTCCTCTACTTCTCACCCAGCAGCTAATACTAATTAATAATCTCACTGAGACTGCTTCTTTTTCTTTATTTTCCTGTCCATTCATGACAAAATAACTAATATATCACTGTACACAGTACCATCAGGGTCCCTTTACCTTATTCCCTAGGCTAATCAGTACTGCACGGGGGTCTGCTGTATAGTCATATGCTTTTCAATGTACACTCATATCACAAGGCTATTTGCTCAACTGTGTTCATAGCAGCATTATTTGTAGTAGCCAGAATCTGGAAACAACCTAGATGCCCCTCAAATGAAGCATGGATAAAGAAAATGTGGTACATTTACACAATTGAGTACTATATCTTGAAACTTGCAGGCAAATTAATGGATCTAGCAAAAAACCATCCTGAGTGACATAACCCAGACTCAGAAAGACAAATATGGTATGTACTCACTCATTAGTGGATATTACATATAAAACAAATGATAACCAGACTACAGTCCACAGCTCCAGAGAAGCTAGGTAACAAAGAGGACCCTATGAGTGACACATGGATCACCCTGGGATCTACTGGGTAAACTGGAGACAAGGGAGTCAGGACCTGCACAGTGGAGTGGAAGGGAGATGAGAACAATGGGATTGGGTGTGTCTGTGACTCTTTGGCCTGCTCTTGGGACCCTTTTCCTCCTACTGACTGGGTTGCCTCCCCCAACCCTGATGTGAGGACTTGTACCTAGTTTTATTGTATTTTGTTAAGCCCTATTTGGTTGATATTCCTTGAAGACCTGCTCTTTGTTGAAGGGAAATGGAGGATAGGTAGATCTGCAGGAGGCGGCAGGGAGACTGGGGAAACTTCAGCTGTGGTAGGGATGTATTGTATGAGAGAAGAGGGAACTTTTAAAAGACATATATAATCCAAAAAAAGAAATAGAGAGAATAGAGAATGGAAATGGAATTCAATAAAGAGATAGAAATACTGAAGAAAACCTTACCCATACCCAAAACAATGATGAAAATGGAAAACACACAAGGTCAAGTAAAAAAATTCAATGAAAAGCTTCAAGAGACTGGGTCAAGTAGATGAAAATATAAAATCAGGGCATGAAGACACAATAAAAGCCTTGGACTGGGTGGTGGTGGCACATCCCAACAATTGAGACAGAGACATGTCAGCAGATCTATTGTGATTTCAAGGCCAGCTTGTTCTACAAAGCAAGTTCCATACCACCAGGGCACAACAGAGAGACCCTGACTCTAAAAGTAAATCTAAACAAAGCAAAATAGAGCAGTTGGATTATCTTAGTTAGGATTTCTATTGCTGTGAAGAGACACCATGACCACACTAATTCACACAAAGAGAAACATTTTATCAGGGGTGGCTTACAGTTTCAGAGGTTTAGTCCCTATCATCGTGGTGGAACATGGCAGCATGCAGGCAGAAATGGTTCTGGAAATGGAGCTGAAAGTTTTTCCTTTTGATCCAGAGGCAGCAGAAAGAGTCTTCCACAGGGGATATGACGAGCATATGAGAACTCAAAGCTTGCCCCATGGTGACACACCTCCAACAACAAAGCCACACCTATTCCAACATGGCCTCCTAATAGTATCATGGCCTATGGGACAAACATTCAAACACATGAGTCCATGGGGGAGGGAGGACAAAACCATTCAAACCACCCCATGGATCATCCAGTCCTGATCAATGACAATTTTTTTTTAATGTATGCCATGAGAGGCAAAGTGTATGAATTACAGGTTTAGAAGGCCAAGAAGATAATCCAACTGGATGAATCCGTTTCATGTTGCTAGTATGTGTATGTGTTTAGAGCTGACCTCATGGCCACTGATCTTTGACAGCTCTCCGTCTTGGGGTGGAGCCTTGTGAGACTTCCTCTATCCGTGTTGGTATACCAGCTGACACTATCAATGTGCATTACCTCTTTAGGGCACCATTTTGTTGGACTTTTGTTTGTGCAACCTTCCTGTCACGTACAGAGGACACTACCATACTGGAGACATGTTGGTCCCCTGCATCTGAAAGTTTTTTGTTTCCTCTTCTGCAGTGTTTCCTAAGCCTTAGGTGTAGGGGTTGTGTTGTAGATGTATTAACTGGTATTTAGCACACCCCAGCCTGATATGAGAAAGAAAGAAAAAACATAAAGGAGAGGAGGTGGGCAAGAAGTTCCACTGTTAGTTGAAAAGCTACTGCCATATGATTGCTGCTAGGAGAGGGAAAGTCAGCTTCCTTTTAGAGAGTGGTGGGTGCAGCAACCTCACCGTATTCTGGGACAACAGACTGACTCGAATCCCTGCAGAAGTGTCACAGGCCATGGAACTTCATGCCCTAGATGTGGCAGGGAACAGGACGCATCATCTGCCCTTATCACTGACCACTCTGAAGTTAAAGGCCTTGTGGTTATCTGACAACCAGTCCTGGCCTCTGCTCACTTTCTAGATGGACACAGATGGCACCACAGGGGGGAAGATTCTATCTTGTGTCTTACTTCCTCTGCTGCCTTCCAAACCTATCTGCCAAGAGAGCCTGCCTCGCTGTGGTGCCCTGGAAAGTCTGGTTAATGAGGTCTCTGAGGATGCCTGGATGCACAGAGTTAGTGCAATCTAGGTTTTGGAAGAAGGGTAAAGACGAAAACACGAAATGAGAATACTTCAGAGGCGAGCCGCTCCACACCCAGGAAAATTCAAGAACATGAAAAAGATGGTGGAGAATTTATGGAAT
Source organism: Ondatra zibethicus (assembly GCA_004026605.1). Classification (NCBI taxonomy): domain Eukaryota; kingdom Metazoa; phylum Chordata; class Mammalia; order Rodentia; family Cricetidae; genus Ondatra; species Ondatra zibethicus. Next base: position 5,681 of record PVIU01011935.1, read on the forward strand.
GACGTAAATGCCTCTAAAGGACTGGATTCACACAAAAACGAGGTCAATGACACCACTGACTGAGTGATCACACCGGTGGAGCATTCACCTCTGAGTTCTACCTGCTGTGTCTTCCCTGTTGTAGAGATGTTCCTGTGGCTCCAAGGAGCCTCCTGCAGTCCTTTTGTCCACCATCCCTGTGCCAGGATGCTGCTCTCCCACAAAATGCCTTAGGCATCCCTCAGTCACTCATCATACCAGTAGCCTTCGGTCCTGATTGTTTCTCATTTCAGTTGTTCATATTAAGTAGAAGACGCTACTATCACTATCCGACCTTTGCTTTTGTCCTATGTCGGGGTTAAAGAGAGGAATTAAGGCTCTCTTCCCTCTACTGAGTGCTCGACATTTTGAACCTAAGTTCTTATGGATCTACTGATGAAAGGAAGCTTTATGTATGGGGGGAGAAAGATACTTTTTTAACCTTTTCTTGGAATTTTAGATGGTGTAAATTTCAAAATTTTTACAAGCACTTCATAACAAAAATTATGTATTTCTTTGTTATTTTATCTTGAAGACATACATATTATCATATTTGTGAAAAATAGGGTTAAAGTATTCATTTTTATCTGTACCATCCACTTCATGCCTTACTGTATGCTGTCCTGTCACACCAGTTGTGAACAGTGGCATCTTTGAACATCAGGATGGGAATATGAGCATGGTCATTTTCAAGAAGTGTTGCATTTTAAGCAGTAATGTGCCAGATGGATTGGTTCGTTAACCAAAAAGATGAATTTATTAGTGATTTGTAAGTTTCATCCGGTGATTTCTTCAGAAAGATGAGTCAAAGGATTTGACTGCTGATAATCCATTTCATATGCTTGCCCTCATTCTCAGTTCAATGAGTGCAGCACCAGACTGTGCCTACTCAAAAGGTATGTGCCATTTGTATATCAACGTTCAGCAGAAATGCACAGAAAAAAAGCTGGCTCAGAAATTCAGTGGATCGATAACTTACGTATTGCAGAAGAATGACTTTTATTGAAGAAAGCTTTAAAAGTTTTATATCTAGATAAAAGAGCACAATAAAGCAAAATAACCTACACCCTAAAAAAATAAAAGAAAGTGTGGTAGCTAGTATATCAACTACACTGCAGAGCAGACCTTGAGCCGGGAGTAATCAGCCACAATGAGTTTGTCAGAGAGAGAGAAAGAAAGGGATAAACTCCGGTGAGTAGGGAGGAGAGAAAACTGGGAATAGTTAGGGATGGGGTTGATGTAATCAAGACACATTGTATGGATTTCACCAAGAATCGATAACAGAAATTTGAAAAAATAAGTTTATTACTTTTCCAATGTTTTAGCCAGTAGAGGCACCTGCTGCTAAGACTGAGAACCTGAGTTTAATCCCTGGAACCCAAACTGGGGGAAAGGGAAACTGACTCAAAGCTTGTCTTCTCACTCCCACACATGTGCCATGCCATATGCGCACCCACTTACATACACAAACCCACAGTCAAAGGCAATGAATTTGTTTAGAAAAAGGACTCTTAATTAGGAAGCCACTTGCCATTGACATTCTTCTAAAGTATGGCCTACTGGTCCATTGTCAGAGTCCTTGTAACACTACAAGTTGTCCTAATAGCCTCACCAAATGGAAAACAATCACAAGGTGGTGGACCTTGAATTTATCAATAACCCACTGGTGCTGCTACATCCTACAATTCTGAATCATGTGGCCTTTTTCTGGGAGACTCAGAAGCTTCAAGAGGCTTGAAAGTTCAGGACTTTGGTCTGTGCTTTCCATGGTAGGATTACATGTCAAAATCTCTTCTAAATATTATAGAATTTCTTGTCCTGAAAACTAATTCCCTAAGACCTTTTACTAATATGCTAGAACAAGGGTTGTTGCTAAATTTCAGGTGTTTCTGATTAGGTCGGTACAATAAATAACCAGGCCAGCTCAAGAATAACAATTATATTTTGATGGTTATAAGGGCAAACTCACGCTACAAGAGTGGGAGGTCCGACTTCCTATCTGTCCAGCAGGAGCCACACAGAGAGAACGCGCACCTGAGTCCTCCCAGGTTTTCCTCCTTGGCTCCAGGTAGCCACGCCTTAACTAGATGTGATTGGTTGACAGAGTTTCCCCATCATCTCCCCGTTCTGTCTAAACAAGATCGATCCAAACCCAATATAACTATATACAATAAGAACAGAAACCAAATATAAAATTACAAACAATAAACAATATTAAGCAAGGAACACATAACAAAAGTTTTACTAAACATTCTATTTTAAGGAATCTAAATATTGCATTGAAATTAAGCTTGGCTAAATCATAAGGAAGGTAACTACAATTATCTAATCTTTAACTCCATCAAAGATCTGAGAAGGGAAATATTACTTGAGTAAACAGGAAGTGCAATTGAGAAACTTCCAAAATGTGCAACAAATGACAGAGACAACTGGCTACCTGGGCAATCACCCAAAGTCTCATTTGCAATGTTGAAGCAACCAACTTTGGCTAAGGCCTAATGTAACTGGCATACCATTTTCAAAGGCAAGAAACTTTTCAAAACTATCTTACCCTGTCTTGGCAGGATATGACAGTCATGTTTTATCCATTTACGGATACTATATATCTCTGTCAGTGGTTGAGGTATGGGCATTTCTTTGCCCAAAGGCCAGTTCTGCCAAGAAGAAAAGTGCCTAATGGAGTGTCTTTGGTGCTCAACATTCTCTCGGGAATAGATCAGTGTTGCCAGGAGCGATTGTGTCTCACCACCAGGGAACTCTAAGTTAGACTGAATGCCATTTTTTATAGCTCTTTGAAGAGGTTGAAGATTATCTATCTATACTGAATATAATCTCTATGTATCTGAAGAACCTGATTAGTCTAATTATAAATATGACAAACACAGATGACTATTGATCTATAATTCTCAATACCCTTCTAACTTAAAGACTAAGACAATAAACAACTGTGCAATGAATGATGACAATGACCATTAAATGTAAACAATGTATAAATATCTTTATCAGAGGTAATAATGTACACTGCAATATGGTAAATATATGTCAATACATAAACAATGTTTCAAATAGAGGTAGAAGCATACATGCATACAATATTTAATATAATTTAACTTTGTATCAATATACAAGAATCTATACCAATATAATTGTCTAAAAACAATAACTCACAAATACCAATCTATTATCTCATCATCCAATTATCCCTTTATTTTTTTCAAAAAGATCCCTGAGCCTATAAAATTCTTCCCTCATCCCTCAACCGTATACCAATTATAATCAACCCCTAAAAGATGTCCCTAAGCCTGAGGGCAAACTTTGTTGTCAGTACAATAAATAACCAGGCCAGCTCAACAATAACAATTATATTTTAATGCTTATAAGGGGAAACTCACACTACAAGAGTGGGAGGTCCGACTTCCTATCAGTCTGGAGGGAACCACGCAGAGAAAGCGTGCACCTGAGTCCTCCCAGTTTTTTCCTCCTCGGCTCCTGGTAGCCACGCCTTAACTAGATGTGATTGGTTGACAGAGTTTCCCCATCAAAGGGTAAATGCTGTCCCTCAGGCTTTGAAGAAGGAATGCCCAAGTATTCTGCTGGTGAAGTCCAGGAATTGGGTCTTCCTATTCAACATTCAATAGTGCCAAGATCAGGGCACATAGGAATGCATGAAGAGCTTCTTTTAGATCAACACTGTATGCTATTTAGTAGATTCATGGCCCTGGAATGGAACAGTACAGGTATTAGCCATCAGAGGATATAGCACAAAGAAGAGGAAGACTTCTTACCAAGTCTGTGGAATAAATATTATTTAATAGAGTTGATCACATATTTCCAAATGCAAGCTTTTCATACTAAGACCAAGGAAGGAACTACCCTACATCCATTCTCCAGATTCCAAATTATGAACTTTCTTCTTCCTTTAGCCTTAGAATAGATAAGGCACAACATGGGCACAGACAGCCTTCTGGATACTTGAAATGCCCCTCTATACACATTTAAGAAAATCTTCCTTTCCAAGCTTTTCTTATCCTGGCCAAACATGGCTAATATGAAGGAAATATCCACACTCAGATCTCTGTTTTTCTTTTAAAAACTAAGTTAAAATAGTTATTTTAAAAAACTATACAAGTCCTTACAGAATCAAAATACAGAAGAATGTCTCTGCTTGAAAACTGATCAGGGAATGGAAACACCCCAAAAGATCTTAAAGTGCTCTCGATTATGCCTGTCTTATCTTCTCAGTCACCGGGTCTAGTTTTGAACAATCTGCTGACCTTTGGGTCAGAAACTTGGTTCAAAGTAAGATCAATAGCCAATCACAGATAAGGGAACATCCACTAATCTATGACAATTTAAGCCTCACTCCCTAGAAAAATGGAACCCTGGTTAATACAGTTGCATTAGAAATCTGTCTGCTATTTCCTCCAAAAGGTCAACATGCAACTACCATGTAAACCATGCATTTTCCTCCTAGACCATCAGATCTTTTTTTAGTTATGCAAGGATAATAATGTTAAGTTGTACTGAAGGTTGATTTTTTTTCTGTATTTTTTCAAAATTCATTTATGCTGTAACAAAACTTGAACTTTGAATATTAAAAATTCCCCCAGTATAGGAACTTTTAGAGACAATAAAGTGTCAGATTTTCTACTTAAATTATATTTTATTACTAGATTGTCATATTTAAAATACCATTAAAATTCTTCTACCCCTTTTTTCAATTTTTTTTCCTTAGGGTTTCTAGAGCTTTGAATAAACACTGTGACTATGGCAATTCTTACAAAGGAAAACATTTATTTGGGGCTGGTTTACAGTTCAGAAATTTAGTCTATTTTCTTCCTGGCAGGAAGCATAGCAGCATGCAGGCAGACATGGTGCTGGAGAGGTAGCTGAGAGTTCTACAACCAGATCCACAGGCAGCAGGAAGAGAATCGAAATGCACTGAGACCTCAAAGCACACCCCTGAGTGACACACTTCTTCCAAACAAGCCATATCTATTCCAACAAGGCCACACTTCTAATAGTGCCACTCACTAGGAGCCTGTAAGCATCATACTCTTCTTTGGGATCTGGGCTATACCACTCAGCATGATTGTTTATAGCTCCATACAAAATCGGGACATCTAAAACAATCATGAATAATGAAGGACCTGTTGGAAGTATCACCATCCTAGATTTTAGATTGCATTACAGAGCTATAGTAATAAAAACAGAATGACATTGCCATAAAATAGGCACACTGATCAATGAAATAGAATTGGAGGTCCATAACGCAATTAAGCACACCTACACACACCTGGTTTTCTACAAAGAAGCCAAAAATACACACTGGAGAAAAGACAACATCATCAAGTGGTTCTGGTCGAGCAAGTAAAAAATTCAAATAGATCCTTATCTCTCAGACTAAATAAAACTCAGCTCCACAAGAATTAAGGACCTCAATGTAAGGCCTAATACACTGACTCTAGTGGAAGAAAGAGTAGGGAATACACTTGAATTCGTTGGCACAGGAAAGGATTTTCTGAACAGGACCTTAACAGCACAGTCATTAAGACCAATAATTAATAAATGAGAACTCATGAAACTAACTGCAAAGCAGCAGCCAACAGAATGGGGAAATATTTCCCAATTATACATCTAACAGTAAGTTAGTATCTGAAATGCACAAAAACTCAAAAAAATGAACATCAAGAAAAGAAATAACTCAATTTTAAAATGTGGCACAAGACTAAAAAGAGACTTCTCAAACGACTAAATACCAGTAGCTGAAAAATACTTTTGAAAATGTTCACTATTCTTAGCCATCAGATAAATGCAAATTAAAACCACTCTGAGAGTCCATCTTACCCCAATCAGAATGGCCCAGAACAGTAAAACAGAGAGTAACTTGTGCTGGTGAAGATATAGGGAAAGAGGAATACTTATTTATGGCTGGGTGGGAAGACAAACTTGTACAGCCACTAGGGAAATCAGGGTGGGGATTCCTCAAAAAAAAAAAAAAGAAAAGGTTAAAAATCAATCTATGACAACATCCAACAATACAACTTTCAGGCAGACATTCAAAAGACTATATCCTACTACAGAGATATTTGCTCATCCATGCTCAGTGCTTCTCTATTCATAATAGGCAAGAAATAGAAACAACCTAGATGTCTGTCACCTGATAAATGGATAATGGGATGAAGTGCATTTGCACAATGAAATAGGTAGCTATGAAGGAAAATAGTTTCTTGCCTATCCAGTCAGATTTTTTTGAGTCTTTGTCTTAAAAAAAAAGGTAAGTAGTTGCATTGTTTAGTTTCTCAGCTTCCATAGAGCTCAGGCTGATTCTATTTTTCTTCCATATCCTCTAGCCTCACAATCCAGGCCGTGGATGCTTTCCCTTTTTGCTTAAAATTACTTCCTAACTCAAGCAGTTCAGAAATACAGTACTGCTTGACTACTGTGATCTCAGTCCTTGGCAGGGGGAGTCAGGAGAATCAGGATCCCAGAGTCAACCTCAACTATGTAATAAGTTCAAAGCCAGCCCAGGCTACTTGATTCTCTGTCTGAAAATATTTTTTATTTAATCTCTTTCTAAGAAATTCAGCGTTAATTTCAATATTAAAAGGATTTTTATTAATACTAATAACTTGATAAAATAAATGTAGATGATTTCATTCTACATTGTATGATAATTTGTCTTATCAAATTTGGATAACACAAATATAGATGTATTTCAGGCAAATTAACAAATTATCACACTAATGTAGAATGAAATCCATCTGTTAGGTAGAAGTAAATTTTCTACAACTACTAATATTTGCTAATAATTTTCCAGGGACATTTAAATTAATTTTTAGATTTTTACAAAGCCAGTCTTTCTTGAAAAGTATAACTATACATGCCAGAAAGTGGCATAGGTTTTCAAGATGCACTCTTATTAACACCTCTACAGATGCTAGAAAGGGACATTTATGATATTTTCACAACATCCCTTGAGCAGCTGCAGCTAGCCCTGACTGCTGCCAAGGTTCCTGACTCCTCCCTGCCTCTTGGATGGCAGAACGCCATCTTCCCTGCCTGTGCACTGACTCCAACTACAGGGAGTTGCTCCCGAGGGGAAGCTGCAGATCGTACAGAGATGCGTCAGGAGGGGAGAAGCAAGTGTTGGCACTTCGAGAGATGGCTAACGTGGAATCCTTCTATAGAGAAATAAACTTTAAAAATACCGAGCCAAAAGAAAGAAAGCGTGAGGAAGATGAAAAGACAGTAATAGAGATGGAAATTTCTAACAGGTAAGAAATTGGGAAGCACACTTGCAGAAAATGTTTTTACTCATGTAAATATGGTTTTCGGATACACATTTTGTGCTAAGATATTTTAATTTTAGAGTACAAGATAATGAAAAATTGGAATTTTACTGAGTTCAATTTTAACTGTATCATTTGTCTTCTTGTTTTGTGATCTGAAAAAACAAATCCAGGGCTTTAGAATGCACTATTGTAGGGAAAGTATCAAGTTCCCAGAGTTGCTATTTACACAGCGAAGACTGAATTACTTTTATCTGCTAGTAAGTAAACTTTAAATGCCAGTTAACTTATTTTGCTTGGCAAACCTAAGCCTAAGTTCTGTGACACATATGATGTGGTGCTGTTTTAAGAACTGAAGATCATAATATTCCTAAAATGGAAAGCACAACCATTACCTTTCCAAAAAAAAAAAAAAGTAAAAGTAAAGCAAATCAAACAGCGTGTGCTGGCTTGATTTGAGGAGCAGCTCTGCATGATCACATGTGTTTTCTTCTAACATGAGCTGAGTCACCTGTCAAGTTCAAGAAAAAAAAACATAAACTATTTCCAGCAGAAAAAAAATAATGAAGTGTGTGTAATAAATGAATGCACTTGCCAAATGCATTCCCCAAATTACAAAACGTAACATACTTCTACAGAAGGTAAAGATAAAATTGAGCTTTTAATGGGCAGATAATTGAACAGAATAAAAAGCTTTGCGCAAAATTGAATGATAAGAACAACTGCACTTTTTAATAAGACCATGAGAGAGTCCGACTTGTTTCTTGATGCTAACTGTGGTTACTCACTGTGGATCTGCATTCTTAGGGACATACCAGGTTCTAGTTCCAGTTCTCTCCATGCAATTCATGTGATTAACTTTTTAAATGACCAAATACACAAAAATATGTCTTGGTAATGGTTTCGAATACACAATTCTAGCCGATCATGAACAAGTCAGTGGGTCCTAGTTTCCATGTTTGTCAGTCAAAACTGAATTGTCATTCCTATTAAAGCACAAGACTGTGTAGTGATCAGGATAAAACAGCCTGTTTCTCGATACATGTATGCTTGGCGAATGAACTAAAAAATGTGCAGTACTTTGAAAATCATTAATTCTCTAACCGCTGAGGATCCTATTTTCATTAATACAGCCATAAAATTTGTGTTCTTAGGAACTTAACAGGGAAAAGTGAGTTCAGGAGTGTGTGTGTGTGTGTGTTTGTGTGTGTGTGTAACAGAATGCTCTAGACCTGTTTTGAACAACTAATAGTAAAAATGTAGAACTTCAAGAGAAATGTATAGCATGAAGCAACAGAAAATACTGACAAGACCATGGAACTCTGGCAGCCAGGAGATTTTGAACTGTGGTCACAGTAACATCTGCCAAATGAGAGTATTGCAGAAGAATCACTTTCAAGTAAAGAGTTTAGAGTTTTGTCCAAGCCAAAATATGGTTCTAAACAATTTAAAATGTGCTTTTTTTTGCTTAACTGTGTTTTATAGTTAAGAAAAGAGGGAGTTAATGGCAGAAAAAGAACAGAGTTATCAAAGCAAACACATAAATTCTATGCTCAATTTCTCCTCCCTTCCTTCTCAGAATTGTGTTAATAAAAAAAGAGAGACAAATACACCCTAACAAAAAAGATATCCAGATATGTAAATTTAAATGTTCATGGAGATTTTCATAGAGTAATGCTCTCACTTTGTTCATCTTGAAACTATAAACCCAAAAATATTTTTAAATTAATTTAATGTGAAATTTTTGCACCAGAAGAAATAAACGAAAGAAGTCAAGGTAGGCACTTCATGAGCAAGATATAATCAAGCCGAAGGTTGGAGAATACGTCTGTTCTGAATTACCCATAGATCTGAGCAAAATGTCACTTGTTCCTCTGAGATCTCGCATCTCTAGTCCCTTTCCAACTAAGCAGTCCAAGATGCACATTCCTAAAATAGAATTGCATCCTAAGAATTTTTTTATGAACTTGAGTTTGGCATTGCTTTGCTCCCAGATAAGCAAGTTTACACATTTAACCTTTAGAGTTACCAATTACGTACAGGGCAAAGCCCACGGTGCAATGTGAAGTCCATATTTAGGGATTTCACGACTAATCTTTGGGCTGTGCAGAGGGCATTGGGCAATACAGCCCCTGCATTCATCTCTGAGTCCCTCCCAGATGAAGCCCATCCAGTGCTTTTCTACCTTTTTTGAGTTCTGAGCTTCTCTGGAAATTTAAAGACTTGAAAGCAGTTTTTTCCCCTTGAATAATAATCAACATACAAGGGAGTAGATAGGTTTTACACAACCTTGCACCTGCTGTTGCGGGATAATGAGTTTCCCAGTCCACTGTAAAGACATCTGTAAGAAAGGGTAAAAACAAAGGCTGCTGTTGTTTACTCCTTTCTCTGTTGTCCTTGTACAAGGGCCTCTGTAAGTTCTGTGGATTTTCACATCTGTAAAGAGAGAAGCTGTTATCAGAGCTGTCTTCACAGGGATCATAGGTAGTGTGGTTTTCTTACAGACAATAATAACTGTAGAGAAAAATCACACACACACACAACTTTGATGAGCATGTTTTGCTCCAGCTAATTTCTTGGACCTTGTGAGACTTGTTTTTTCCTTAAATTGGATAGAACTAGAACATTCCCATCCCTTCCCACAAAAGGTGATGCTGTAGATATAAACCATATAGTAGATATAGGAGCACTCCAACGTCTGGAGGACAGAGGCCAGGTCGGTTCTGCCCAGGTAACTGACACCGTCAACAACACAATAATGAGCAGTGTTTCACAGTTTATGAAATGTCTTCAAGGTATCATTGCATTGACCCTCATACAAAGATGTGAAATGAGGGGGCCATTTTTAATTTTAATTTGACTGATGAAGAAATTGAGCGCTAGAGGAGCGGCAGCTAGCTAGCCGCAGATTTGTCCTCTTTGAGGAACTCCCATACATGCCAGCGCACCAGACTACATGTGTAGTTACACCCATCTCCTTTGCATTCCTTTTCCCCTCCAAGTGAATTTTGCTCGGTGGGAAGCCTTTAATTAGCAATGAAAGCCTTCCATTTCTCATCTATAGTTCAAGTCTATCAACTGGCCTGAGGAGTTTAAGCAAGGCTTGAAATTTCCCTTCAGTCAATGTCTGATAACTTCAGGTCCGCAGAAACCCTGAATCATCCAAGCCTTAAACCTTTTTTAATGTTTTTAAACATTGCTATTTCTCCTGTCACCACATCACCAACAAGTCCTTTGAGGCTTTCTTTATAATGTACACTGTGTTTTTCAGTGGCTGCTATTCATCTCTGGTATTTTTACAGTGTTTATTGTACAGACAAAAGTATTCTTGAGGTGCTTTCTTTCCAGTAACAATCTTCTAAGCCTTTGACCTCGAAGAAGAGCCAAAGTAATTTCACACAGCAAAGAAAAGTTCATCTCCTCCGATCCTTACTGCTCAATTTCCTTTATCAATTTTATTTATGTTTCTTTCCCCCAGAATCCTAAAGAATAAACCAGTATGAGGAGGTTTTCCATTCCTCCCCTATACCCTCCTTCCATGTTTCCTCTTTGGAACAGAAATCTCCGTTCTTAGTTTTAGTTTTTTTAAGCTTGTGATGTCTCACAATATGAATAATTCCACTGAGCCGTTGAGCTGTGAGACCAGGGCTTCTTATCCACTGGACGTTATTTGAAATCTGGAGAAAGAAAGGATTGATGGAATGTGTTCTAAACAAAATTAATTATAAGTAGTAGATGTCTATGCATTTTAATTCCTTTTTTAATTCTCAAAATCTGAGCAGGGTACCAAACCTAGTTGAGCTGCACAATGTTCTTTAATCTTCATACAACTCAGACAGATAGGCATTATTTCCTCCCATTTTTCAGATAGGAATCTGATGTAAATCATTTCCAGCAATGCTTTCAGGTATGTCCAACCTGTGGCCTGCAGGTTACAAGTAACTGATGGAAGCTAAGGGAGTGGCATAACACAAAATCATAAACATGTTTTAAAAATTGTAAGACTTTTTCCCAACTTTTTGGTAACTTAATCACTTTGTTATCAAGTATGAACTTTGTAGATGACCACGTTGTGTGCCAGTGTCAAAAGTTTGGACACTTCTGCCTGGAATCTGTCCTACAGTTCCTTTGTGCTGCTGTAGGGGATACCAAAGGCTATATAATTTATAAGCAATAGAAATTTGTTTGTCATAGTTCTGGCCTCTAGTAAGTTCAGGATGAATGTGTCAGCAAGTTCAGGCATGGTGATGACCACTGCCTGCTTTCCAGGATGATGCTTTTGCAGAAGGTGTAAGTATTGAGTCCTTACATGTAGAGGGACAGAAGCAGCAGGCTCTTGACAGATGGATGCATTCAGGTGTATAGGCATGCATGCATGAGTGCATGGGTGGATGGATATTTTGGAACAGTTGGAACACGAAGTTTTATACATGTTAAGTAAGCACTCTACTACTAAGCTACATCCTTAGCACTCATCCTGTCTTATATGGCTCTAGTCCATGATGAGAAAGAACGTTTGGCCTACTTACCTCCTAAAGGTTCCACCTCTTAATACTGTTACCATGAATACTGGCCATGCGTTTTGGAGTGAACACAAACACACTATGGCAGATACAAATCCAAACATAGTCTTCTAGGCTCTGCAGTACAATCTCTACCTCGAGGATTTGCACACTCTTTTAGATGAAACAGGTGTGTATTCATGCGATCCTGAAAACATAGGACAAGATGAAGGGAATGGATACATATACATATACATATATATATATATATATCTTATGTATTTACCTGGGTGTTGTCACATTCTTGTCTTACTGCAGCAGGAAGGCTGCCTGTTTGTCCTATCTGCCCAGAACCAAAATAATTGCACAGAAACCATACTCATTAAATCACTGCTTGGCCCATTAGCTCTAGCTTCTTACTGGCTAATTCTTACATCTTAATTTAACCCATCTCCATTAATCTGTGCATCACTATGAGGTCATGGCCTACCAGCAAAGTTTCAGCACGTCTATCTCTGGAGGCGGCAGGTCCATGGCGTCTCTCTCTGACTCCACCCTTCTTCTCCCATCATTCCATTTCATTTTCCCCGCCTACCTAAGTTCTGCCCTATCAACAGGCCAGGCAGTTTCTTTATTCATTAATGATAATGACAGCACACAGAGGAGCCTCCCACATTATCTTACTACTTCCTGATAAGACTAATAAAATAGCATGAAGAGAGAACATAGCTAAACAGAGACCTGATTAACTCATGTCCATATCCTCAGTAATATTGTTCTGTTGTTAGAATTATCTATACTGTTAACAATAATATCTATATTGCTAAGATTTTGTGAGCTGGAGATGTAGCTCCCTTGATAAGGTGCTTGCCTAACATGCCTGAGGTACTAAGTTTTAGTCCCAGGACTACACACTACATGTGTGGGAATGAATGCCAGTAATCTGCACGCAGGAGGTAAAGACGGGATCAGGAGTTCAAAGTCATCCTTTCATGCATAGCGAGTTTGAGGAAAGCCTAGGCTACACAGGACTCTTAAAAAACAGGAACTTACATTAATATTCTGTGTTCTGTTTCATTTTAGAATCTCAAGAGCATGCTGATGTCATTTTGTTTCCACCAAATACAGACAGAGATCAGGACAATTAAACCCATTGACCATCTTTTGAGAGTTTCAGATCCCGTGTTCCCTCAAGAACTGATGACCAAACATCCATTGTTGATACAAGCAAGCTTAGAAAATCTCTTACTGCAACCCTGACGTAATGGAAGTGCCCCCAAACCAATCAGCACCTAATAAAACTAGTGCCAAGAGCAACAACTCTGCATTTTTCTACTTTGAGTCCTGTCAACCGCCTTTCCTAGCCATACTCTTGCTGCTCATAGCATATACTGTGGTCCTGATCATGGGCATTTTTGGAAACCTGTCTCTTATCATCATCATCTTTAAGAAGCAGAGAGAAGTTCAAAATGTCACCAACATACTGATCGCCAATCTGTCCCTCTCTGACATCTTAGTGTGTGTCATGTGCATCCCTTTTACAGTCATCTATACTCTGATGGACCACTGGGTGTTTGGGAGCACCATGTGTAAACTCACTTCTTATGTGCAAAGTGTGTCCATCTCTGTGTCCATATTCTCCCTTGTATTGATTGCTATTGAACGATATCAGCTGATTGTGAACCCCTGTGGCTGGAAGCCCAGGGTATTTCATGCCTATTGGGGCATCATCTTGATCTGGCTCATTTCCCTTTCATTGTCTATTCCCTTATTCCTGTCCTACCACCTCACCAATGAGCCCTTCCACAATCTCTCTCTCCCTGATGATATCTACACCCACCGGGTAGCCTGTGTGGAGATCTGGCCTTCCAAACTGAATCAACTCCTCTTTTCCACATCGCTGTTTATGCTCCAGTATTTTGTCCCTCTGGGTTTCATTCTTATCTGCTACCTGAGGATTGTTATCTGCCTCCAAAGAAGAACTAAGAAGGTGGGCGGGAGGAGGGGAAACGAGACCCGCCTCAATGAGAACAAGAGGGTAAATGTGATGTTGATTTCCATTGTAGTGACTTTTGGTGCCTGCTGGCTGCCCTTGAACATCTTTAATGTCATCTTTGATTGGTATCATGAGATGCTGATGAGCTGCCACCACGACCTGGTGTTTGTAGTTTGCCACTTGATTGCTATGGTTTCTACTTGCATAAACCCTCTCTTTTATGGCTTTCTCAACAAGAATTTCCAGAAGGACCTAATGCTGCTTTTTCACCACTGTTGGTGCATTGCATCCCAAGAAAGATACAAAAATATCGCCTTGTCCACTGTGCACACGGATGAATTCAAGGGATCGTTAAGACTGGCTCGCATGACAACAGGAATGTAAAAACCAGTAGCCAAAACCAAAGCCTTTCTGAAATGGACGAAGGAAAAGGAACAGCATGGAATAGGGTGTGATGCAGAGGAAATCAGAGTTAAACACATAACATCTTTAGGCCCAGTTTTGATTCAAGTTAAGCATGTCTATCCCATCCATCCACAGAACACACAAAGATGTAGCCCCACCCTTTCTTTTTTTTTTTTTAACCTAGCCACCATCGCTGTGGTAAGGAGCAAAGATGAGGAAGCAAATGATAAGGACAGCAGAGATGGCTGGGCCACAATGTTCCTGCTATTCAATGGACTGGCCAGAAAGGTATCCGCTGTGCTACAGCCAAAAAAAAAAAAAACCTTGCTGTGCCTGCTTCACATCAGAGCAGTTCCACTTACAGATGAAACTGGACCTTTCAATCACATAGCTATTCATTAATTGGATAAGTCTGAAAATACAGTATTATAATTTATTAGTTAATTATATCTGGATTAAAGTTGAAAATGTGTCTTAATATTTAGACTGAACATTGTGGATATAATTAATTTTCCTGTCAGAATCAGATCCTTAACTTGTGATAACACTAAATTTCTCTTTACCACCAATGCTATTAAGACTAGGAAAACTAGTCACATATTAATTAGCACTCCAGTTTTGCCAGGTATCATTTTAACTAATGAATGACCTGTATCGATAGAGATTTCATTACAAAAAATGGCCTTTAATCCTAATGTTTTTGTGTATATTAAGTACGAGTCATCATAACTTTATAAAGGGAGATCTTATCAACAGCAACAATATAATTAACTACAGCATTTCAAAAAATTATCATCTCATTACTTAAACATTAGTAAAGGATCCACATTGCATAGGAGCATCAGCAAGATTTTAACAAGATAATTGACCTATTATTTCAACAACTGTTAGCTCAGAGACTTTTACTAAATCACAGAAGCTTTGCTATTTCCTTAGTTAGACCTTCCTGACACTTATTACATTTGAACTGCAGACCATTTGTACTGTAAATAAATGTAAATGTGTTTTATTTTAAATAAATATTCTCTTTTGGGGATTTTGCTTTGTTTTTGGTTTTTTGCTTTTGTTTTTTGTTGTTTTGTTGTTGCTGTTGTTTTCTTGTTTGTTTTTCGAGACAGAGTTTCTCTGTAGCTTTGGAGCCTGTCCTGGAACTAGCTGTTGTAGACCAGGCTGGTCTTGAACTCACAGAGATCTGCCTGCCTCTGCCTCCCAAGTGCTGGGATTAAAAGCGTGTGCCACCACCACCCGGCTTGAATGAATATTCTCTTAATGCCTGTCTTTTTTTCCAGTTTTTTTTTTTTTGGAAACTATCACTGCCTTGCCCATTTCTCCTCCCTTCCATCATTTTCCTGTTCTTATCAGAACTTCTTTTCTCAGCTTTTTGAGGATGAATGAACCACAAAAACACCCAAGTGAACTAAACAATGATTCTCTGTCCTTACCCATTCTACCTCTTCTTAGAGAGGAAGTTCTGCAATCAATATTCATAATTCTGTAATCCCTCCTTTACTTAGTAAAGAAATACTGGCCCTAGTTTCACTGCTAAAATCACACTGTTCAAATTGCTAAAAGTCGGGAAAGCACTAAACAAACACTAATATGGTTCCCTTTCTGACCCACACACTTTCACTGTCTCCTCTACCGAACTCATCCTGGTTCCACACACACTAAGAGTGGCTTTCTTCTATTCCGCTTCTTTTACTTGTTTTTTAAACGTTTCTTAAGCTCATAAAACAGAAGTGACTAACACTGTAACTGCTGATGATTGTCCTGTGTTTGTTTTTAACTTTGAAAAGTAGTGAAGGAAAAGAAAGTTTGAGAGACAAGATCTTGCCCTGTAACCAAGCTGTTTTCTAAGGGCAACACATCTGCCTCAGTTTTGTCCTGAGCCACCACACCAAGCTCTTCCATTTTTCAAAGGGCTATCTGAGAGTTGGACCGGGGAACCCTCGGTTCACCCGAGCTCTGGCGAGCCCTGACTGGCTGGGTGTAGGCAAAGGAGGTGTACAACAGGAATCTATCAGAACTGCCAAATTTGGGAATGGAAACAGAAAACCTGCCAAAACCCATGAGAATTCTGGATCAGGGCTGCCGCTTGGTGCAATCCCCTCGTGTGACCCTGGAACGGGGTATAAAAGGAAGGTGGCATTTTCCTGTTAGTTCCTAGGTTGAATTAGTACCAGGCCGAAGGAGCCAGTGTGTGACACCTGAAAATCAAGCAGGCTGAGAAACTACTCAAGCTTTGTACATAGCTGGGGGCTGTACCAGCTGCCACGAGAATCTTTGATCACATGTTATTTTCCTTCCTGTCGCTGTGGCCACTGAGAAGTAGGTAGTGAACTGGGAATAAAGGCCTACGCCATGAGACCTGGCTCTGACATACTGATTTAATTCCTTTGGAAATAAATATACAGAGTAGCCCTGAGATCATAGATCACTTTTGTTGTTAATTTTTTAAAGGACCGTCCTACAGTGTTTTCCACAATGGCTGTATTAGCTCAGGGATTCTGAAAGTTTCCCTCTGTTTGGCCAGACTGAAAGCTGCCTATAAGAAAATTAAACTAGCTGGTGGAGGAAATGTGAGGAGAGGAGGGAAGGAAACTGTGGTTGGTATGTAAAATAAATTTTAAAAATGATGAATAAAATAGATAAATAAGTAAATAAAAATTAAAACCAAAGAAATACAGAATTCATATCAATGGTGGAGTTTATTTACTTTCCAGCCACAAGCGAGGATACTGGGGAAGAAATTCAAGAATAAGTATTTCAGGCTGTGTTCAGGAATTCCTTCTGGAAGTCATAGATGCAATAAAGAAGAGAAGGTAAGTGTGCCTTGTGAGGTGAAGAAGATCTCTTTCCCTTATGTGCCCAAATCAAACTCGTCGTTGAGGTTAAGATATTTCTCCTGAAAGAGAAGTGAGAGGCAAGGAGTAGTGTCAGGGCCTCTTGAAACTGCGGGTTGACTAGTCCCTGGTTTTCTCCATGTTATGTAGCTGAATCTGTTCTCTGGGGCTTGCCTATCAACTTTAGAGACCTTGCCCTACAATATTTATTCTTTCTATACCAGCTTCTCATCACCTCCACCCATGGATGTGCTAGAAATAGGCAAAGAAGATCCACCAACTGAGACAGTGTGCCTGATCTAATGGGAGCTCACCAAATCCAGCTGGACCAGGATTGAATCAGCATATGATCAAACCGGAATCTCTGAATGTGACTGCCAATGGGGGCTGACTGAGAAGCCAATGATAATGGCACTGGGACCTATCTCTTCTGCATGTATTGGCTTTTTGGGAACCTAGTCTATATGGATGCACACCTTCCTAGGCCAGGATGGAGGGGGGAGGGCCTTGGGCTTCCCACAGGGCAGGGTACCCTGGCCCCTCTTAAGGAAGCAGAGGGAGGAGGAGGGTTTCTGGGGGAGAGGGATGGGATTGGGAGAAGGGGTGGAAGTGTAAATTTTTGAATGAAAAATAAAAGAATATGAAAAAAGAAATAGGCAAAGAAAAAGTGCTTTAGAAACTGAAAAAGATTTTGAAAAATATTTTCTCAAAATAATAATAAATCCTCTTATATGATTATATATATTTATAAATACATAAATATATGAATGTGTTTATGCATGCATGTATGTGCATGCCTGTGTATGTGTGTTCCTTGAATACAAAAATGTATATCTTACTCACTTTGGTGTCTCCAAAGCCAAATATAGTAGCATCAGCTACAAAGTGTTCGGCAAATATGTATAGACTACAGATATAGAATAACAGGGAATAACAAGTCTTTGCTTGAAAGTGGTGTATGGGCCTGAATGTAAAGGAGGGTCTACACTTCCCTAGACTCAGTGTCTGAGGAAGTAGATGCCAAACAGCTACTGAAGCATCAGCACTCGTGAAACCTTTGATGACACAAGAACAAAAAACACATCTTGATAAAAGAAAGACTAAAGGAGGTGGACATTTATGTCTATCTTAGTCACTGCCCTATTTTTCATTTTGATATTTCTTTCCTTCTTTTTATTTTCCATTTCCTATCTGACTTCTCCATGCAGCATAATTTTGTTGAAAATACATTCATCCATGTTGTATTCTGTATCAGAAGCTCATTCATTTTATTCTTGAATATGCCATACATCTGTAGTCCATTTACCTGTTGGTGAACATCAGATTATATATCATTTGGGGTCATAACTTATACACAAAGTTGTTATGAATACACATAGATACATTCCTGCATGGCTATATTATTTGATTTCTGTTGGGTTACTACCCATAAGGGGAATGGGTAGTTCTTAGACTGATAATCTCTGTGCCTCTGGTGGTGTTTTTGTGCCTGAGATGATTCACAGCCTACAGACAAATATCACTTAATTCCCAAAGCATTCCATAGTAGGACAAAAATACCAAAAGCTAATACAAAGTGGGTTTGCATGTCATGCAGGGCTCTAGTTAGCAATTTTATGTTCATGTTCATAAAACTCTATGACACCACACCTTTTATTTATTATGAATTTCATTATACAGACAGTATAACTGAGGTCAGAAAGGTTAGCTACCTTGTCAGAGATTTCTAAATAAAAGAGATTTTGTGATCATCATTATGTAGGTCAGATCATGAAAACTGGATAGCAAAAAGTAAATGGGGCTGACTCTAAGCCAGCATCTGTTGGTCTCTCAAGCCCACATTCTCTTATTTGACTCCCATTCCGTCTTGGCGAGAATTGCCAGGGGCATAAGCTCACAGTCGCTTCCTTTATGTTTGCCCCTTTTGTATTCTGAGAATGGCTCTATCTGAACAGGTGCTTCCTAGGGGAATGCCATGGGAAGGGAGAGCCAAATGCAGACGCCTGGGGTTCTGAAGCAGCGCACCCTTTCCTGGGGCAGCTACTGTCCTCTTGTCACTGAACTAGCCTAACCATTCCTAAATTGCCTTTCAGACACGTAGTGGCTCCTCACCTAGGGTTCTAGCCATGACCCTTCAGGTCTTTCCAGTGGTTACCACAGACTTTTCCTGTTTTCCTGTAGCTAACAACATCTTCAAAATCCTCTCCCCTAGAAGAATCAGAAACAATTGAACACACCCTCTCCCAAACCACCTTGAAAACGTAATTCAAATGAGTAGTTCCTCAAGGAATAAGTCTGATTAAAAATCTTAGATTAGTTAGTTCACTAGTTTGCTTGCTTAAAAATAAATAGCGCTCTGTGTCCTGAGTTGATCTAGTGCTCACTGTGCAGCCCAGAAGGCTTAGGACACGGAGGTGCAGCCTCAGCCTCAGTGTGGACTGGGCTAGCATGCTCTAATGAAGGCATGAAATGATTACTTCATCTTGGACAAATTATTTCCTTTCTTTGTATATTTTAATAGGAGAGAAAGGTCTTTGAGTCTAGATCAAGAATGGTTAAGGCATCTACAACCCTTTGCCAGTCCCCCTTCTCTAGCAACCACCAAAGACAAGAGCAAAGATGGGACTCTGCTGCCACCTTGTGACGAAAGAATTGCCCTGACTGACAGCCTATATGCCCCCACAGGAAATCAAACTCTTCCTTCCACGCTTGCACAAGGCTCCATAATTCATAGCACACTCTTAACTACATTCTTTCATTTTACTCCCTGACCAATTCTGTGTGCTGGCAGGGCCAGTGATACGGTTCCCATCTGCTGTAAAAGAAATCGAAGTTCGGAGAGATGACTGAACCGAAGTTCTCTGAAAGTAACTGTACTCTCCACTGACCCTTCTGCAAGGCTGGTTAGTTAATCAGAACCTCTGTGACCGTGGAGAGTTGGGAATGGTTCAGGTCCAGAGTCAAATTAGCTTGGATCATTTCAAGCCCTCTTAATACCAGTTATCACCCTCCTTTATGTATAAATTAACATCTTTGTGACCGTTAGGTAAAGCCTTTGAAATGTGCAAACAGAAACCTAGCCTCCACAAGTCACATAGCTAAGAGTGTCATCAGGGAGCATCCTCGGCCAATAGCAAAGACTTCCTGCTTTGCTTTGATCTGCTGTGTGAGTTTTGGTTTCTAACGCTGCAATAAAACACCATGACCAAAATTAATTTGGGGAGGAGAGGGTTAATTTCAGCTTAAACTTCCACATGACGGGTCTATTATCATCAAAAGAGGAAAAATACATTGTTATCTTGATTGTGGTGACTACTTCACAATGTCCATGCATACCAAACCACCAGGTTGTAGACCTTAAAAAATAGATACATTTTTTTTTCCAAAAAAAAGTCCTTTGATTAAAAGAAACACAAATTATAAACACATGTGAGACATAAGTTAGGCGCTTGGTTCAGTGGTTAGGGGTCAGGTCTTGGGAGTGGATAAGGATGATCCCCTGCACATTCTGCACATAAAGCCCTTCCCAAGCCAAGCCTTTGCAGACCTGCCTCCACTTCCATCTTGATCTCACCCTATCACACTGAGAACATCAGTTATATTTTTGGGGTTATTTAGGGAATGAGAGTATGGGCTTTGAATATGTAGCCCTTGCTCCTAATCCAAGCTCCACCACTTTAGAGAAGGGTTATGGGGCACATGTTCCCCCAGCTTCAGCGCCCAGATCTCTAAAGTAGGCAGCATAAAATCACTCATGTACGACCCATGAGACTTCTCAGTGGTTAGGGGTGATCGTTGCCAAACCTAAAGACCTGAGTTCAATCCCCAGGACCCACACGTTAGACCCACAACTCCCATGAGTTGTTCTGTAACCACACGAATACAGTATAGCAAAAAACTCTGAGGCACTCACGTCAAAAAGTTTGTGCTTATGTGTGAATCAAGTGAAATGGGATGCTGGTGTAGGAGGGTCTTCTGTTTGTATATTGCCCTCATTGGTTAAATAAAGAAAACTGCCTTGGCCTTTTGGTAGGACAGCCCTTAGGTGGGCGGAGTAGATAGAAGGGAATGCTGTGAGAGAGAAGGCAGAGACGCAGACGCCATGCTTCTCCAGCACAAGATGGACACTGGTTAGACTCATGCCGGTAAGCCACAACTCAAGTGGCAATACACATTAATGGAAATGGGCTAAAATAATATGTGAGAGTTAGCCAATAAGGGGCTGGAGATAATGGGCCAGGCAGTATTTAAATAAATACAGTTTCCGTGTAATTATTTCGAGTACACACCGGGAGCCGGATGGCACAAGGGGCCCGGCGCCGGGAATGCAGCCCGAGCACCTCATTACTACAGGATGCAAAGAGTTGTGTGCCTGTCTAACGATACCAAAGATGATCAGACAACACCTTATCTCGTTAGCCCTGTGCCTTTGATCATTCTCCACTTATCTGCTATCTCCTTCACCTTCTCATTGTTCCACTCCTAAATTTCTATCCAACCTCCTGCAAAGCCCCTTACTGAGCATCATCTCTTCTGATTGCATCTCCTATGCCACCCTGTATGATAGGAACTTGTATTTCTCTGTCAGTCTCTTTCTGGTCCTGCAACTCTATCAGAGTATCCACCTGGTTTTTATATAGCAATTATTGCCATCACAAAAAAGTCAGACACCATGTGCCACCTAGTGGGAAAACATCATATCACCTGTGGAGGCAGTCTTGCAAACAGGAAACAGAAAGTCAAACTTTAATCTGATCCGTGCACTAAACCCAGTGACCAACATATGGGAATATCTCAGATTACACCACAAGATGCAATCAACATAATCAATAATGCATCAAATTCTATGTAATAAACAACTAGTTCCTTCAACAATTAAATTGTAAGCAGCAAGATGACAGAAAGAAGGCTACAGATTAAAAGACTTAAATGATATGCAAATCCATAGTGAGACATGCAAATCTATTAAAACATATGGACCTTTTTTGGATCCCTGATTCAAACAAAATGTAAGACAAAATTATGATATTAATGAGATAGCTAGAGATATCAACTCAGATTTTATGATGGTGTTAAGGAGTTACTGGTTTAGATGCGATATCATTATTATTACATTCTTCTGTTATTGTTACATTTTTCCTAGAGAAACATACTGGCATAGGTTAGAAAAATAATGTTTATTGTTTGCTTCAGAATAGTATATTAGGAGAAATGTGGGAGAATGTGATGGCTTGAAAGAAAATGGCCCCAAGAGAGTGGCATTGTTAGGAGGTGTGGCCTTGTTGGAGGAAGTGTGTCACTTTTGGGGCAGGCTTTAAGGGCTCTTTTGATCAAGCTTCTCTCAGTGTGACTTTGGGTCGACTTCTGGTTGCCTGCAAGGTGTAGTACTCCCATCCTAGCAAGAAAGGCACATCAGCTAATAATAATTGGGCTGCTTTGTTGTTATTCCCTGACCTTAAAGAGTTCCTCACTCAACTATGTGCCTTTCTAAAACTTGAGATTGTCTTCTTGGGTTTGTTTTTTCCTTTTTTACCTCAAAGCTATTTGACAAAAATGAGTTAGTCTAACTTAAACTTACTTTCAAAGCTTTGTTTCAGATATAATGCACTCCAAAACCTGTTAACACGCATCCTAACATTAAGGTTAAAATAATTTAAGCTAGCCAGTTGGTGGTGGCACAAGCCTTTAATCTCAGCACTCAGGAGGCAGAGGCAGATGGATCTCTGTGAGTGCGAGGCCAGCCTGGTCTACAGAGCTAGTTCCAGGATGGGCTCCAAAGCTACAGAGAAACCCTGTCTCAAAAAAACAAAGATTCCCCCCCCAAAAAAAAAAAAGAAAAGAAAAAGGAAAAGAGAGAAAGATTAATTAATTAATTAATTAAGTGAGGGGAGCAGGCCACGGGACTAGGCCTGAGCCAGTGACCTCTACAGAACCAGGCCTGAACCAACAACCTCCACAAGAGCAGTCCGAGCCAGTGACCTCCATGGGAACAGATGCTTGTGAGCTATCTCAGAGCAAGCAGGTCTGAGTCAGCGACCTTGGGAGCAGGCCTGAGCAAGTGACCTCCATGGGAGCAGGCCTGAACAACCTCTGTGACTGTAGAATAACCTCCGGGAGTTCCAAGCAACCTCCAGGAAAGCCGAGCAAGGGTGACCAGAACCATGGCCCCGACTCCACCACAAGGAGCAACCATTTGAGCCTTGGATCCACTAGCACCTGGAAGAGTGATCATCAGAGACATGGCCCCAATTACACCAATCAGAGGAAAAGATGGGTAGACAACAAGGTAAGAGCACACTCAAAATCACAAAGAACAACACAGCACCACCAAAATCTAGTGGCTCTAAAACAGCAAAACTTGAACACCCCAATACAGATGAAACAGAAGAAAATGACCTAAAAAATAACTTTAGGAGAATGTTTGAGGCCCTTAAAGAGAAAATGAAAAATTCCCTCAAAGAAATGGAGAAAACAAAAAAAATTAGAAGAAATAAGCAAATCCCTTAAGGAAAACCAAGAAAAAACAATCAAACAGGTGAAAGACATGATTTAAGACTTGAAAAATGAAATAGAGACAATAAAAAAAATACAAACCAAGGGAATTCTGGGAACAGAAAATATGGGAAAATTATCAGGAACCACAAATGCAAGCATAAACGGCAGAATACAAGAGATGAAAGAGAAAATCTCAAGCATTGAAGATACAGTAGAGGAAACAGACTCATTGGTCAAAGAAAACATTAAATCTAACAAAAGCTTAACACACAATATCCAGGAAATATGGGACACTAAGAAAAGACCAAACAATGCTCACCTGATCACCAGTGGGTCAAGGAAGAAATGAAGGAAGAAATAAAAGACTTCCTAAAATTCAACGAAAATGACCACACAACATACCTAAATTTATGGGGAACAATGAAATCAGTGTTAAGAGGAAAGTTCATAGCACTAAATGCCTCCGTAAAGAAGCTGGGAAAATCCCACACTAGAGAGTTAACAGAACATTTGAAAACTATAAAACAAAAAGAAGCAAACTCAACCAGGAGGACTAGACAGCAGGAAATAATCAAATTGAGGGCTGAAATCAACAAAATAGAAACAAAAAAAATACAAAGAATCAATGAGACAAAGAGTTGGTTCTTCAAGATCAACGCAATATACAAATCTAACCAAAAGGGAGAAAGAGAATATCTAAATTAACAAAATCAGAAACAAAAAGGGGGATATAACAACAAACATGGAGGAAATCCACCAGGTCATATTTTGAAAACATGTAGTTCTCCACAAAATTGGAAAACTTAAAGGAAATGGACAATTTTCTGCATAAATATTACATACCAAAATTAAATCAAGGCCATCTAAGCAAATCAAAGACCTATATAGACCTATAACTGCTAAAGAAACAGAAACGGTCATCAAAAATCTCCCAACCAAAAGAAGCCTAGGAACAGATGATTTCAGCTCAGAATTCTATAAGATTTTCAAAGAAGAACTAATTCCAATACTCCTCAAATTGTTCCAAACAATAGAAACAGAGGAAACATTGCCAAACTCTTTTTATGAGGCTACAATTACACTGATACCTAAACCACACAAAGACATTACTAAGAAAGAGAATTACAGACCAATCTCATTCATGAACGTGATGCAAAAATACTCAATAAAATACTGGCAAACCGAGTCCAAGAACCCATCAGAAAAATCATCCACCATGACCAAGTAGGCTACTTCCCAGAGATGTAGGGATGGTTCAACATATGAAAATCTGTCAATGTACTTCACCATATAAACAAACTGAAAAAAGCACATAATCATCTCATTGGATGCTGAAAAAGTCTTTGACAAAATACCTTTTATGAGCCTTTTATGATAAAGGTCTTCGAGAGATCAGGGATACAAGGAACATACCTAAACATAATAAAGGCAACATACAGAAAGCCAATAGCCAACATCAAACTAAATGGAGAGAAACTCAAAGCAATCACACTGAAATCAGGAACTAGATAAGGTTGTCCACTCTCTCCATATCTGTTCAATACAGTATTTGAGGTTCTAGCTACAGCAATAAGACAACAAAAGGGGATTGAGGGGATACAAATTGGAAAAGAAGTCAATCTCTCATTATTTGCTAATGATATGATAGTTTACATAAGCGACCCCAAAATTTCTACCAAGGAACTTCTACAACTCATAAACTCCTTCAGTTATATAGCAGGATACAAGATTAACCTGAAAAAATCAGTAGCCCTCCTTTATACAGATCTGATTATCATCTGATAAATGGGCTAAGAAAGAAATCATACAAACATCACCCTTCACAGTTGCCACAAATAACATAAAATATCTTGGAGTAATTCTAACCAATCAAGTGGAAGACCTATATGACAAGAACTTTAAATCTTTAAGAAAGAAATTGAAAAAGACACGAGAAAATGGAAAGATCTCTCATGCTCTTGGGTAGTTAGAATTAACATAGTAAAAATAGCAATTTTACCAAAAGTAATCTGCAGATTCAATGCAATGCCCATCAAAATCCCAGAAAAATTTCTCATAGACTTCAAAAGAACAATACTCAACTTCCTATGGAAGAACAAAAAACAAGGATAGCTAAAACAATCCTGTACATACAATAAAGGAACTTATGGCGGCACCACAATCTCTGACTTCAAACTCTACTACAGAGCTATAGTAATAAAAATGACCTGGTATTGAAAACAGACAGGAGGATCAATGGAATCGATTGAAGACCGGGATAGCAATCCACACACCTACAAACACCTGATTTTTGACAAAGAAGCAACAAATTTAAAAAGAAAGCATAGTCAACAAATGGTGCTGGCATAACTGGATATCAATATGTAGAAGAATGAAAATAGACCCATATCTATCACCATGCACAAAACTCAAGTCCAAATGGATCAAAGACCTCAGCATAAAACCAGCCACACTGAACCTCATAGAAGAGAAAGTGGGAAGTACACTTGAACGCATTGGCACAGGAGACCACTTCCTAAATATAACCCAGTAGCACAGACACTGAGCACAACAATTAGTAAATGGGACCTCCTGAAACTAAGAAGCTTCTGTAAAGTAAAGAACATAGTTAACAAGACAAAGCGTCAGACTCCAGAAGGGGAAAAGATCTTCACCAACCCCGCATTGGACAGCAGGCTGATCTTCAAAATATACAAAGAACTCAAGAATGTGGTCATCAAAAAAACAAATAATCCAATAAAAAAAAATGGAGTACAGACCTAAACAGAAAACTCTCAATAGATAAATCTAATATGACTGAAACACACTTAAGGAAATGCTCAACATCCTTAGCCATCAGAGAAATAGGCAAATCAAAACAACTCTGAGATTCCATCTTAGACCTGTCAGAATGGCCAAGATCAAAAACAATGATGACAGCTTATGCTGGAGAGGATGTGGGGTAAAACATTCCTGCATTGCTGGTGGTAGTGCAAACTGGTACAGATGCTTTGGAAATCGGTACAGCGATTTTCAGAAAATTAAAAAGCAACCTACCTCAAGACCCAGCAATATCACTTTTAGGTATATACCCAAGGGATGGTCAATAATATCACTAGGACAGGTGCTCATCTATGTTCATAGCAGCATTATTCATAATATCCAG
Source organism: Ondatra zibethicus (assembly GCA_004026605.1). NCBI lineage: Eukaryota > Metazoa > Chordata > Mammalia > Rodentia > Cricetidae > Ondatra > Ondatra zibethicus. Next base: position 32,377 of record PVIU01011935.1, read on the forward strand.
AACCTGGAAACAACCTACATGCCCCTCAACTGAAGAATGGATAAAGAAGATGTGGTACATTTACACAATGGAGTACTACACAGAGGGGGAAAAAATGACATCATGAAATTTGCAGGCAAATGGATGGGTCTAGAAAACACCATATTGAGTGTTTCTCAGAAAGACAAATATAATATGTCCTCACTCATAAGTGGCTTTTAGACATAAAGCAAAGGAAAACCAGCCTATAATCCACAACCGCAGAGAACCTAGACAACAAAGAAGACCCTAACAGAGACATACATGGATCTAATCTATATGGGACATAGAAAAAGGCAAGATCTTCTGAGTAAATTGGGAGTGTGGGGATCATGGACAAGGGTAGAAGGGTAGGGTTAAAGAGAAATGCCAAAAAAAAAAAAAAGGAATTAGGCTTGGTCTCTTTCACAATCCCTTGGGCCCCTTTCTAGTTTGGTTTCAATAAACCAAAATATATTGTATGCTTTTTTTAAAAAATTATTAAACCATATAAACATCTTTATAATATCTTTATAATAATACACAGGTAAAAATGCCCAGTAGAACGGGACATATTCATGATATAAACACACTACATTACAGGCAGTGGGGATCTCCCCACACCCATTCATGCCATGCCAGACATCAGAGAAAGATGGCAGCAGCATGTAAAGGCACAGCAGAAGCAAAAGACATTCTGGGGTCTGGGGTCTCATGACCTTTCCTATCCAAGACTCACCCATCTGGGATTCACCTCTTGGTGGGCTGACATCTTGAACTTCAATTGCCATCCACTGCTCCTCTAACATGGCCACTGGCAAAATATCAAACAAATTCTAATACCTTTCCAATTTTATTGTATCTACTTAGGAGCCACATAACACAGGATAGTTAACTAATCTCATGTATTTATTTTCAGAGTTTTACTGTGTCATCCAGGCTGGTCTCAAATGCACAATCTTCTTTCCTCAATCTCCTGAGTGATGGGATTACAGGTCCATACCACCACGCTTGGCATAACCAAACCCTTGAAGCTTCTTTTTCTTTATCTGTAAAAGGAGCTGGAGCTGGCAGCTAATCTTTAAGATTGTAGTGTGTGTCAAGTTAGTTGTACTTTGAAACCTTCTCATGGTGTGTTGCACGAAGTGCTCAATAAACATTTCTATCATCATTATTCTTATGTCTGGCTGCATCTAAGAAATGCCAGTAGATGGATTCTATGTCCGTGCTGTAATTGAGACGTTTCTACAGTGTGCAATGCTGTCTGTCATCTTTTCCTATCACATTCGTCCTTTTTTTTTTTAAACAAAGTCAAGAAAATCTGAAACTTCCCCTCCAAAACTCTATGGTCCAAAATGCCTGAGGCACAAGGCAAGGAGAAAAGGCTTGGCTCCCCTTCCCGGAGAGAGTCACCGCTGTGGGCTGGAAAAACAGAGGCGCCGCTTGCGTCATTTTCAGAGTATAGTATGCAGCTGCTCTCCTGGAATGCCACACATCCTGAAGTTGCTCCCAAGGGCTAAAAACAGCTCAGCCAAGTTTGCTCTTTTCCAAGGTGGCCTCACTGAAAATAAAACGGGCACTCTGTATGCAGCTCTTTTTAGACCACGAATTAGTCTTCCCATAAGGCCCTGGGCTCTTTCACGGCAAGGCGGAGTTGTCTTCATAGCTTATGCCCCTAGCAAAGAACTCAGGATGCTTGTTTTGACCAGGAAAGGGAGAGGACTTTGGTTTTGTTTTTGGCATCAGTCCCAGGGTTTTACAGATACTGAGCAAGTCAGCTATACTTCTAGATCCCCCATTCCCCTCTACTTTTTGAGACAGGGACTCACTATGTTAGGTTGGCTTGAATTCACTATGTAACCTAAGCAGGCCTTGAACTTGATCTCTCAGCTTCAATCCACTGAATGCTAGGATTATACATCTTCACCTTAGTACCCTACTTGTTTTTATTTTAATTATCTTTTTATTGTCTTTATTGACAGAGAAGAAAGTCTTTATTGCCAGCTGGAGGCTGCGCAGGGAACTGACCCCAATTATGCAGTCTTGATCCTCATAGTCTTGGTGTTTTATGCACAAAAACAACATTCTGGTTGACACACTTCAGTTAATAAGAACAGTTAGCAAGAGGCAGAAATACAGAAGCCAAAAAGCAAGGTTAGCACATTTAGAGACTTTTCTGGATCCTGGAAGTATGGACCAGGACTTTGACGGATTGGGTCTGCATTTCTGTTTTAGCAGGTGTTGGGGCCTATGTGCTGGGCTTCAAAGTACGGTGCCGCAGAATGGTACATCCAATATGGCAGCAGTTGTGTTAAGGTCCGGGAGTCTGTTACATCAGTATCTGGTTCTATGTGTATGAGTCAAATGGACTCATTATGGTCATAGGGTTATACCATCCCCTTAGGACTAATAACTTAATAGAGTTTACTTTCTGTTTTATATAGTTGAGTAGACAGCTGAGCAAGCAGACTCCTATGGTGAGGGCTAGAAGCAAAAGAATTAATGGACCGTCCATGGCTGTCAGTAGAGTAGATAACCAGGGGGACCAGGATAACAAGGACTGGCTCCAGTTGTTAGACTCTTGGTGGCTCCTTTCTCTTTCCTGAAGGTTATTTCTGACCATGGTAAAACTTTCTGCAATTACTCCTTACTGGTTGGCATAGAAGCAGAAAGTTTTTCCCAGTGCTATGTAGAGACCTTCATGAGGAGGAGGTCTAGACTTTTGGGCTCTGAAAAACAACCTCAGCTGAAAAGTCTAACCTGGCTCCCAGATGAGAAACAGAATTTTCCAGATGGCCAGGTCTATGTCTACATGAGTACTGAGTTCCTTAAAGTTTTTATCACTACCCAACCCCCATAATTAGAGTTGAGGTTCCAACTACAGCAGAGGCTACAATGCCTGCCCCAAAGTCAGTTTGTAACCTTCTTTTACTATCATGGCTATGGCAGCAACTTCCTAAAAACAAGCCAACAAACTGAAAGAAATAGAGTCAAGTCTTTTGCGTGGGTAGGCCACTGGCCTCTTCCAGGGCCCCAATACCTTGGCTCTCCCAATTAGTTGATATGGACAGTCTGGCATTGAGCAGAAATTTAACAACAGATTATGCCCCCCTTCTTTTAATGTTACCCTGAGATCTTGGGGACTCAGTGGAATGGAGTCCTGGCCTCATTAGTCTCTGCCCAAATGAAGGATGGGGCATCCTTCTTCCCTCCTCCTATTTGGGCATTTATTTTTCCGGTGTCCTTTTTGTTTATAAAAAGCACATTGGCCCTTCTCTAACCTCTTCCTTGCCGGGTTTCTCTGGCTTCCCACTGTGAACTCTATTTTTCAGTCTCCCAGAGCTCTACCCTTATTGCTCTGGCCAGTCCTGTGTTCTGTTTATTGGTTTTTTTGTTTTTTTGTTTTCTATAGAGTCACTGTTGTTGCAAACCTTTGAGCAATCTTCAGTAGTTGGGACCTATTCATACTTTCAAACCCTTCTAATACCTGAAGTTTCTTTCTAGTACCTCGAGCAGACTGCATGGCAACAGCAACATTGGTTGCCCTGTGGTTTTCTGGAAATTCTGTGTCTATTAAACACCCAGTAAGTCCCAATGGGCGATTCTTAGATAGATTGGTGGGATTTCTAGCAGCTGCCTTCAATCCTCCTAAAAGGTCCTGGTAAAAACTGTGCAGAGTTTCCTAACCCCCAACAATGGCTGGGTCCAATAAGGTAGAGGGGGAAGTCTGATCAATCCAGATGGCATATTTCAACAGTGATCCCCTGCCCAGCCTGAGGGTGGCTTCCAAGTAGGATCCTGTCCACTTCTTGACTATGTAGAGGGTGGCCATGAGCTGATGATGATAGTCACCACAGGTTCACTGGTGGGTTTAAAAGATAATCTCAAGGAGGTTAATGAGAGCCTGGGGATTTTCATAGAATGCTATGTTCTGATTTTTCCAATTCTACAGGCCATTGGTTGAAAAAGAGACATAAACAATGAAAGGAGAAGAGGATAAACCTTTTGATCCTGGGCCCACTGGAGACACTTCCCATAAAGGGAAGACTGAGGTTGCCTCTGCAGCAAAAAAAAAATCTACCAGAGCCCCCAAATCAGAGCTACTCCGCATGTATGGAAGGGGAGGCTTGAATCATCTCATCTACTACCTCATCAAACCCCAGCACAACAAAGAAAACTATTTCCCCCTCCCTAGGTATACTCCTAGAATTGTACTGGAAATGTGAAATCCCAGTCCCTCTGAGCCTGAACTCACACTATTCTCTCTGTTTCTCCTCTCCACAACTCTCCTGCCCACGCACACACACCCTCGCATGCACACACACACACACACACACACACACACACACCACACCACACACACACCCTTCAAGTCTCAGCTCCATAACTGTGGATCTGATTTCAGGTTCTTACAATGGTCTGCCACGTGCCTTGGTTAGTTTGCTTGGGTTTCATGACTTTTAACAGACTGAGGGTATCCAACACAGTGCTTGAGTCCCACCAGATATCTGTAAGGGCAGTAACTGGATAAATCTAAAATAAGGTAGAAATATGGAACACTGAAGCTAGTCTAAAGTCTAAAATGAGTGCACCTGAAAAACTGGTGTTTTTTTTTTTAAAGATCTTCATGCTTTGGGAGTGGTGCCAATCTATTTTCTTTCAGTGTGCAACATTTTCTACAAACAAACAAATAAATGAAAACTGCCTGAGGCATGCATTTATTTTGTTTGTTAGCTTGGATTTTTGGAGGGGGGAGGGAGTATATTTTAAGTTTTTAGATAATATCATCCGATGTATCCTTTATTGACCTAATACTGTCTGTGTAACCTAAGGTGGCTTAAACTCATAATTCCTGTGCCTCAGCCTCTAGAGTACTAGGATTAAGATTATGATGTGCCATCAGGCCAGGCATAGTGACACTCGCCTTTAATCCCAGCACTCAGAAGCAAGGGAGGCAGATCTATGAGATTGAGACAAGCCTGGTCTACAGAGCTAGTTCCGGGACAGCCAGGACTACACCAAGAAACCCTGTCTTGAAAAAACCAAGAGAGAGAGAGAATAGACCATCAGTATACAACAACAGATCCCCATCACTCTTTAACCAAATAAATTTTAAAAAATAACTCTCAACATTATTAATAATAGTTTTATATTTTCCTCAAATTCTGGACAAGCAGGGGCTCCAAATGAACAAGATGGCGAATCACCAGACATCTGGACAGCATTCACCACCAATCCTTAGTCTCCCAATGCTACCCTTCCCAAATGGTTTCTCAGCAGAATCGTGGACTCCGTGAGAGAGCTGAAAAATCACAAAAATATTAAGTACTTCACATACTTCACATTTCTTGTCTCTCAAAGGAAAGGACCAAGACAGAAGTAAATTTCGTTTCTTGAGGTTAGGAGTGGAATCTAGGGCATGGTGACCCATGGTAGAGTGGTTGCCCGGCACACTCGAGGCCCTAACAAAACACAAATATAGAATAATTTTTTAAACCAGCAAACTAATCTTACAAAAAAAGTGCTCCAAACAAGACTGCAAAGCATAAAGTAACTCATCCCATGCTATTATCACCATGGCAACATTTCGCTCACCTCTTTCACAATACTTGCTGGTGATGGTGGAAGACCCAAGCATTGTCTGTGAAAACGTCATGTAAAGAATGGCAAAAAGGGAGTGGGACAAGTCCTTCCATTCTATCTCCAGAAGTAACAATAATGATAATAATAATCATAACTCTTTCTATAGTGATCACTCTAATACATTTTAATACATAAACTATTTGAGTAAATAAATAAATTACAGGATTAGAGAGATGGTTCCACAGTTAAGAACTCAAACTGCTTGTGGTGGTTTGAATGGGAATGGCCCCCATAGGCCCATATAGATCTGAATGCTTGTTCTCCAGTTGGTGGAATTGTTGGGGGAAGAATTAAGAGTTGTGGCCTTGTTGAAGGAGATTTCAAAAGCTCAACCCAGGCACAGTTTCTTTCTCCAACTTTCAGACAAGATTTAAACTCCCACCTACTGTTCCAACCCCATGCCTGCCTGCCTGCCTGCTGCCTTAAAACGTATTGTTAAAAATATGTGAATTGCATAACATTCATAATGCCATCCAAGATTTCTTTTCAAAAAAAACCAGCTTAAAATATTCAAAATAAAATTCGTCGTTCAATTTCTGGTGCTTACCAAGAACATGAAGAGCAGCATTGTTAGTCACTGAAGAACGCAAATCGGAACCACAAATAGGTGTTTCTTCACACTAGATGGCTATAATTGAAAAAGCAAAAAAATAGGGATTGGCAAAGATATAGAAAAACTTCAGCCTTCATTCATGATTAGCGGGTGGGGGCATAAAGCAGGCCAGCTTCTGCAAAAGCAGTTTGGCAGTTCCTCTAAAGTAAAAATAGAATTAACATAAGTGGTCAAAACAAAAACATCACTAGTGATATACTCAGAAGAATAAAAAATGGGTGTGTAAACATGCATACACACACACAAACACACACACACACACACACACACACACACACACACACCTGAGAACAGTACCATCACAATAGTGAAAAGCTAGAAGCAGCCCAGATGCCTGTGGGTGGTTGAATGTATAAACTAATTGTAGTGTATATATACAGTGGAGTGTCAGATAGCCCTAAAAAGAAAAGAAGTACTGATATGTGCCTCAATGTGAATCGATCTCCTAAGCAAAAGCATCCATGCATGAAAAGTCAGACATATTGCATGATTTCAGATTACATTATATATAATATGCAGGATGGAAAAATCCCACAGAGGTGAACAGAATAGTGGTTGCTAAGGAACAAGAGGAAGAAGGATGAGGAGAAACTTCTTAATGGGCCAAGGGGATTTACTTTGGAGGAACAAAATGTTTTGGAACTAGGTGGTGTCTTTTTACTACATGATGGATGTATTAAATGCTACCAAACTTTTCTTTTTTTAGATGGTCGATTCTGTTCTATATTATATGAAATACATCAAAATAAGTTACATCTTCAAAGCTATTTCTTCCACATATAACCAATAAATGGGAAAATGTAGGGGTGTGTGAATTACAAGGCTTAGGCATTACAGAGATCTAAGTAAATGGTACACAAACCTATTCTCAGGTAGAGAAATGCCTAATAGAACATATAGGAAGCTTTTGTGTTGGATAAAAAAGCAAAATCAAGATGGAGCAACTTATGCTCTGTGTGATCAGACTAAGATTTTTAAATAAAACCACAAACCATTTTGTCCTGAAAACAAGATGCAAGGTAACTATATAGAATGGACCAAGAGTGAGGAGCGTGAGCCAGCTGGATGGGAAATCTCAGGTTTAACTATGGTAAGAAAAGTTGCCTGCAAGAAATTGTGGCACACACTTGTAATCCTAGCACTTGGGAAGGTGAGGCCAGAAGATCACTCAGTCTGACATCATCCTGGGCCTGTCTCAAATGAAAGTGAGAAGAGCCATCAGACTACTGGTTACCAGTGTGCAGTTTTCATTATATTTATTTTTCAATTTTTGAGAATTTCAAACATGTATTCAACGAAATGTGATCATATTAGTTCCTCATTCGACCCTCCAGAATCCCCAGTTTCTTGTTCCCGCTAAACAAAATAAGAAACAAGGTTAAGTGCACTTGCTACACAGGCCTAAGGTACTGACTTTGGATCCCCAGCACCCCTGTAATCGGAGAGATGAAGGGTGAGGCAAGACTTTGGGAGAGGAGATGGGGAGGGGCGGGTGAGGTTGCTGGAGCTTGACCGCTAGACTAGCCAGGGAGAAAGAACAGAGCTCTTGGAAAAGGAAAGATGTCTCCGAGAAAAAAGGCAGAGGGCAAGAGGAGAGGACACCTGAAATCTACTTCTGCCCTCTGTATGTGTACCCCAACATATATGTGCACTCTACACACATGTACACACACAGACACCAACACATTCTGGTAGTTTAAGTAAGAAAGGGCCCTATAGGCTCACACATTTGAATACCTAGTCATCAGGGAGCTGCATATTTGAGGTGTGGCCTTGTTGGAGGGAATGTGTCCCTGGAGGTAGGCTTTGAGGTTTCAAAACCGCGTTCCAATCCCAGACTCTCACAGACCTCCCAGACTTTCCACCCCCCAACCTTGTCTCTCTTTCTCTCTCCTTCCCCCTATGGATCAGGATGTAACTCTCTCTCAGCTACTATGCCAGCACCTGGCTACATTCCACTATGCTCCCTGCCGTGACGATAATGGACTAAGCCTCTGCAACTGTAAGCAAGCCCCCATTAAATACTTTCTTTCATAAGAGATGCCTTTGTCATGGTGTCTGTTCAAAGCAAGAGACGGTGACTAACATATGTACACATGCGCACGCACACACACATAAACACACACACGCACACACATACACACATGCGCACACATACACACACACACACTGTTCTGTCCTGTCCATGCAGTCATCATTCTATAGAATGAAACACTATCTCATCATGACTCCCTGATGATCACCAATCAGATCTTTAAATCTGTTAAATTTTGTTTCAATTCTTTTTACATTTAGTGTGCATATGTGTGCATGTGCACACACATGCCACTGCACATGTGCGGAGGTGAAAGACCAATCTGAGAAAATCAGTTCTCTCCTTCTACCATGTGAGTTCCTGAGAGCAAACTGAGGTTTTCTGGCAATGACCTTTACCAACCTGAGCCATCTTGCCTGCCAGAAATTTTGTTTTTTTAATAGAAAGAATACTTATTCAAATCTTGGTTTCTTTCTGCTAAAGGATAATCTTTGAAGTTAAATTATGACTACCACACATACAAGTGTAAATAAAGTCATATCAAAAGTTGTATTTAACTCATTTAATTAACAATAGGACTGTAGCCCATATACAATAGACTTTCCTACTCAGAGGAGTCCGGTAGAGGGCTCTTGAGCCGTATAGCCTAGAGTTCCCTTGTTCTGTCGAATCTCAAATTCTACTTCAGTTCCTCAGCACCGGTCCCTAGAGGGTCACAACAAAAGCCTGTGATGTTAAAAATTGGTTAGGAGGCAACTAGAAATGCTGAAATCAATTTAATAAACATGAAACCAGCTTCTTGTGTGTACAGATGGCACTCAGTTCTACTCAGGACAGCATCCATCTGTTATTCCTATTGATAGGAAACAGCCTTACCACCACTTTAAGGGTAGACATGAGACATGGACAGTCAGGTGGCCCACAAGATTTTGCTCGTCAATGCCCAGTCTTCAAGGCACTCAGCAACGTCTCACACCATGGCAAACAGCTTCTATTCTCTAACTTCAAGGTCTTATTGGTTAGTTTATAATGTTTATGGAAGCAGGGTGCAGTGACTCAAACCTGTAAGGCCACCACTCAGGCGACAGGAGAAGCAGTGCTAGTTGGAGACCTGGACTAGCGCTCCAGAAGGAGCAGGAGCTGGAAGGAGGCGGGGGCTGGGTGACCTGAAGGTCTCCTTGAGCTCAGACCGCCTGTTGAGAGCCTGCTTCCAAATGCTGAGTCACACATTCCTCCAGGTACACTCTCCCTACGCTGTTGGCACTCGGGACCCCATTGCATAAAACACTGCCCTTGTGCTAGGACGTGCCATCCTTCCATGAGGGAGCCGCAGGGTTCTCAAGTCATTCTAGGAAGGCTTGGTTTTTCTCTGTTACCATGAAAAATGGCATAACATTGAATCGTCCCAGCTTCTGTCATGACCAAAAAAAAAAAAAGTGTTTCATTCTTTTATTCTTAAAATTATAACTAGTGCATAACAATTATCTTAATTAAAAGATTTCACTTATAATTAAGAATTGTCTTAAAAAGTTTCACTGTAACAGTTCCATCCACACATGATCAGATCAGCCTTCCCACTCCTTTTCTTGGTCTCATCCTGTTCTCTCTCTTCCCTAATAGTTATTCTCCTACTTGTTTTTGTTTGTTTGTTTGTTTTGTTTTGTTTTTGAGGCAGTGCCTCTCAGTGCTGTCCTGGAACCCACTATGTGGACTAGCAGTTCTCAACCTGTATGTCGCTACCCCTTTGGGGATCAAACAACGCTTCCACAGTGGTCACATATCAGATATCCTGCAGATCAGATATTTACCTCAGGATTCATAAGAGTAGCAAAATTACAGTTGTAAAGTAGCAATGAAATAATTTTAAGGGTGGGGTCACCACAATGTGAGGAACACTATTAAAGGGTTGCAACATTAGGAAGGTTGAGAACCACTAATGTAGACCATGCTGGCCTCCAACTCACAGAGACCTGCCTGCCTCTGCCTCCTGAGGGGTGGGATTAAAGATGTGCACCACCAGGCCCAGTGCCACTTGAAATTTGTTTTGTTCTTTAATTTTGTCATATATTACATTCTCTCATATATTTCTCCCCTTCCCCTCCCCCCAGTCTCTCCCCAAATCCACTCACCTCCATCTCCCTCAGAAAAGAGCAGGCCTCCCAGGGACATCAACCAAACAGGGCATAATATGCTACAATACAAAACCCTTTCCCCAACGCAGCACATCTCCTGGCTTCCATTGCGAGGTCAGCACATCCTTGAAATAAACCGGTTGATTTAATTCAGCAGACTTTTCCATTATCCAATGTCTTTCTGCTGCCGTTGTCCCTTTCTCATTAGCATTAAGAAAATTCAAGGTTAATAAAGCATTATGTAATCTATTTCCCACCCCTTTCTGCTTGTTTAACATATCCTTTATGGTTCGATTTGATCTTTCAATAACTGCTTGACCTGTAGGGTTGTGAGGTATACCTGTAACGTGCTTAATATTATAATAAGCAAAAAAACGTTCATTTTCCTAGAGACATAGGCTGGACCATTATCTGTCTTTATTTGTGCAGGTATACCCATTATGGCCATGACTTCTAATAAATTTGTGATTACTGAATCAGCCTTTTCTGAGCTTAAAGCTATTGCCCATTGAAAACCTGAATAAGTGTTAATGGTGTGGTGTACATATTTTAACTTGCCAAATTCTGCAAAGTGGAACACATCCATCTGCCAAATAATAAAACCAGGCACATATAATCACATGAAGGCTGGATGAGGTGACCCAGTAGGGGAAAAAGGGTCCCACAAACACGCAAAAGATTCAAGACTCATTTATTTTACGTATATAAGTATCTTGCCTCATGAATGTGTGCACCACATGCATGCCTGTTGCTCAAAGAAGTCAGAGCAGGACATCAGATCCCCTCAAACTGGAGTTTCAGATAGATGTGAACACTGTGTGGGTACTGGGAACTGAAGCCAGGTCTTCTTCTTAGCCTCTGAGCTATCTCTCCAGTTCCTCTTCTTATAGACATTTTAAGTTTCTACATATGTGCAAAAACATGCAACACTTGTCTTTTTGTGTTTGCTTTATTTTGTTTAACATGCTGTTCCCTAATTCCTCCTATTTCCCTTCAAATGGTTTATTATTCAGGGTTCTCTAGAATCACAGAACTTATGGGATGAATATATATAGGAATATGAATATATATATTGGAATGACTTACAGGCTGCAGTCTACAATGTCTAGCTGTGAATGGAAAGCCCAAAAATCTAGTAGTTGCACAGTCCCACAAGGTTGGGTGTCTCAGCTGGTCTTCTGTATATGCTGGAGTCATGAAGTAGGCTCCAATGCCAGTGAAGGAATGGATGTGCTCACACGGCCAGGACAAGCAGGCAAAGAACTAACCCTCCCATCTTCCATTGTCCTTACATAGGATTCCAGCAGAAGGTGTGTCACTACACCTCAAGATCCGAGTCAAAAGCCTGTGTTCCTGATTCAAGATCAAGATCACAAGTGCACCCTCCATTTCTGGATGGCAGTTCATTCCAGATAGAGTGAAGCTGACAACCAGGAATAGCCCACACAAATGGCATTATTTCATTGTTCTTTGTGGCTAAATAAAATGTGTGTATATGTGTGTTATTCATTCAAATTTCCACACGTACTCAGGCTGATTTCATACCTTAGCTAATGTGAATAGAGGTGAAGCAAATATGGGCATACAAATATCCATTCTATCTGATGAATTTGTTTCCTCCAGATATGTTCCCAGAAGTAGGACAGACTATATGGTAGTTCTAGTGTTCTTGTTTGGAGATCTCCATCTGTTCTTCCTTCCCACCAATAAGATACAAGCTTGGGTTCTTTTTTCTCTGTATCCTTGTCAGCACTTGGTATAGGGAAAAGAGGCATAAACAATTGACTTCGAAACTAGAATGAAATATAATTTGAAGTTAGTTATGAAGCAAAAGTGGTCTATATGAGATGTCTAAAAATGCCAGCAGAGACAGATGGCTGCTGAAATGTTTCTACCATGTTCTACTCAACTGAGTCTACAGAAAGAGAAGTTAGAATTTTTTCCTTTGATCTGGTCTGTCAGCACACTCTCCTTCTGCTGAACGCTAGCTACATGGTACATCCTTCTCCAAAGCCTGCTATTTAATCCTGTAAACTATAGGCAGTAGAAGCTTCAACTTTCACAGAAAAATCCAGCGTGTGTAGGATATTAGGAACTTTGTGAATATATTAAACCTGGCATTCTTCTTATTTCAAATGCACATCTAGCAGTGGGTCATATCCCCAAAAGCTCATCTGTGTTGAAGATCTAATCCCTTGGTAGCAGCTGAGAGGTGATGATGGGTCCTGATGATGCTAACTTCATGATGGGCAAGTCCTCTGGTCAATTCTTAGCTGAATGAACTAGGGGGAGGCAGAGCCTATTTGAAGCAGTGTCTCTGAAGGGTGTGTCTTATCCCCAGCCCCTCCATGGTGAGCAGCTCTTCTCCATCATACCCTCCTGTCACGGTATTCCACCCCAACATCTTGGGCCCATAGCAATAAAGGCAGAGGACTACGGATTGAAAGTCTGAAACTGGGTGTCAGGCTAACTTGTGGGTGTAGCTTCTCTCTTTCTGCCATGTGAGTTCTAGAGATCATCAGTCGTGGCATCAAGCACCTTCACCTGCTGAGCCATCTAGCCAGCCCCACAATCTGTCTGTTTTATTGAGGTAGCATCTCATGTAGCCCAGGCTGGCCTCAGCTGACAATTGTATAAAATATAATCTGACGGTTCATTTTCAAATTCAAAGTCTGTTGAGTCAACTTACATTCAGGTAAAGATGAGGAGACAACACTGGGAGACAACTAAGCTGGCTCCCCCAACTCGAACTTTGTTCATTTAACTCTCCTCCACCCATCCAAATAGAACTTAGAGTAGAAAATTATCAACAGCTGAACTTGCTTGACAACCTGCAGATGTGAAAAGGCAATGAACCTGGGAAGCTTTAAAAGAATCAGGATGTAAAACAGAGATGAACACATGCACCCTAAGTGGCAGAGAGGAAAAGAAGACCTAGATTACCAGTAATGTGGCACCCTCCCGATTACTCAGAGAAAGAGAAAGGAAGAGGTTTGTATTAGGGCTCTGAAAACTGTTCTCTGTGCTCAGTCAGTGTGCCTGCCATTCTAGGCTGACATCCGGTTTTACAAGGTTGTCCAACTACCTCGTGTTCACTACACTGAGTCTCCAACATTCTCATGTATTCATAAAGTGAGGCTCTATGTTTTCAACCTACATAGCCGAGTCTGTCCTTGAATCCACAATGACTGTGCCTCCATTTCCCAAGCACTGAGAGTATAAGAATGTACCCCCAGTCCTGCTGTCATATGCAATTATTTATCAACTAAAAATAAAATCCGCCATGGCAGGCATGCTGAGTGAGCTCATGAAGCAGAAACAGGATGATTTTTGGAAGTATGTGGCCAGCCTGGTCTACTAGTATGGCTTCAGAGTATGACCCTGTTTCAAAATTAAAATAAGATGATAAAAGGATAATAGGAACTTTGTGAATATATTAAACCTGCATTCTTTTTATTTCAAATGCACATCTAGCAGTGAGTTGCCTCCCCAAAAGCTCATGTGTAGAAGACCTTATCCTTTATTAACAGCTGAGAGGTTGCCAATCTGATGCTGGGAAATAGTTAAATTGGTATAGTGCTTGCCACATTAGTGTGATGACATGAGTTCCATCCAGGACCCACGTAAAAAACCATGTACTTGTAATTCCAGAGTTGGGGAGGCAGATTCTGGTGGATTCCTGGGATAACTGGCTCAGCCTAGCATAACCATCAAGTCTGAGAACCTAGTGATGAGAAGCCCTGTCTCAAAAGACAGAGTGGGTGGATCCTGAGGAACAACAGTGAAAACTAATTTCTGGCCACCACACAAATCCACAAACTTGCACACACACACACACACACACACACACACACACACACACACACACACAAAAATCAAACATTAAAAAACACTTCTTCTATGAAGATCCACTGGGTGAATGAAACTATAGAAAAAGGGAAAGCTAATTAAACAAATCAGGCAAGGAGTAACAATAGGTCACCAGGACAAGAACTGAGGATTTTACTGGCAATTCTGTCTCTCATCTATGCTCCCATTCGAATAGTGCATTAGGGGACCAGATGATGTCAACAGACTTCCCAGCAGACTGGTTATCTCAGCACTCTACCCCTGGCAGGAGAATCTGTGCTCTGATTTATTTTTAGTGCTTTTCTACTTTGTTAATCCAGTCATCTGAAGAAGAGCCAACAGCCCGACTATGCTGTGACCTCACTATTCAAATTTATTCCTTAACAACTAGCAAGTTATTTAGTCACCTGGGAAGAATCTAGAAGGGGGCTGGGGTTCCCCCATTTTCAAACTCTCAGAGGTCACAGGGACTTGTTATGCCAGCCAAGGTGAAAGTGTGGGCTTCACTGTTCATAGCAATCTTATATTCAAGAGAGACAGATAAAGAAAAGGGTGCTATCAAATCAGGTATGTACAATTCATCATTTTACCCTCAGGGTGGAAAATGGGTAAAACGCCAAAATATATTCTGTCTTTTCCGAAGTATTGGCTTTAACAAGATCAGGCCCACATCCTGCTAATGGTAAGCCTGATGTTGTTGTTTCCTAGGACTTCATGGTGGGTAGAAGGTGAAATAGCAAAAGATGAATCAACCATTTCCATATCTTTGCATTTGGATTTAACCTCAGATATTTAATTTTATGTCAACTGTATCCAGCTTGTAAGGACAGATTTATCCAACACCAACTGTCCGCACATTTAAAAGCTGTAGCACACAGATAAAATTAGAATCAAGTGAGGATCATATTCCTCAGCAAGAATTCTTCTCTATGTCCCGCTGCTGCCCTGAGCCATAACTGTCAAACCAAATACCAGCATTACTGTTGTTGTTTTTCTAGGACTTCCTAAATAGATATAGTTTAGAAACTGATCGTATCACTAAAAGATGCATGGGCCTTCAGCACATACCCACAGATTTAAAGCTATGGATATAAACTTATTTCCAAAGTTATTCTCACCAAAGTGGGGGGAAGAGTAAGGTTTTAACAGAATTGGAAGAGAGTAAAGTCAACTATACAATAAATGCTACTGCTTTGGGGAGGTGTTTTCCACTTCAGGAATTTTCTCAAATTGCCTGAAAGCAAAATAGATTGGGTATGGATAAAATGCAACTGTTCATTAGTTTCAGACCATAAAGATCAAATGTCATCATCTTGCTGTTTTATAGAAGGTATGACAGTTTATTGTCCTTTTAAAGGAAGAAAAAGGGGAATTTAATCTCAAATTTTGATTTGTTAAGTACCCAGTTTAATGTACTCCATAAAATAATAGCTGTAAAGATGCATTGTTAATGTTCTATGTTGATTATGGTCCATGACAGGGAAGCATAAGTGACAGTAAATGCAGAAAGATGAGCAGCCTCCTCTATGAGGAAAAAGCATGCACCCTAACCTAACAGTAAGAAAATGTATAGTCAAATAGATGCTGAGGATGTAGCATATAAAGAACAGATAGTTAAGCAGATGCTGAGAATGTAGCAATTGAGGAAAGGGCAATTTGGCCGTAACTACTGAAATGGAAAATGTGTTTATTTTCCTGTTATATCCACTATCATAGAGAACAATAATAAATCATACAAAGGTGTAGCAAAGCATTCCCACTTAGGTTTGTTTCTAAAATCCCACATATATTTCAATGCGTAACAAACCAAGTCAACTATTATAAGTCATGTGAACATCCTATGCAGTTGAGATTTGCTCAGACCTCCATGTGCTGTTTTCAAATGATTGTATATAAACTGTCCTATAAAATGAAAAATCCAAAGTACAAACATGTAGATATATATATCCTATTTATAGAAAAAACAATTTTATATACATAACTACTTGTTCAGATATATTTTTCAAGAAATTGGGGATTGGAATGAATCAAATTTCCTTTTGCTTTACACCTTTAGATTCTGAATTTCTAGCGGTTTTGCACTTAAGTTCTGACAACTCTTATTTTTAAAGGTTGTTTCAACACTAATAAATTGATTCCAGTTCTCTGGAAAATTTGCCATTGTATGTGTAATACCCAAGTCCATGAAAACGTCTTTATTCATTTCAAAGTGCTTTTAGAATTGATTGAATTTTGTTAGAGTCTAATTTTCTGAAATGTCTCCAGTAATTTATTTTCCAGGCTTTGATACGGATAGAATACAGTGTGGGGATGACTTTTCTGTCTCTTACAAAATTGCCTTCAGAAACTAAACGTTTGTTCATCTTTGCAGCTAAGTTAACAATATGCTTTGGGATCGTTTACAACGATGTGCTCAATCTGTTTTTCTACTGTGTATCCAGCTTGCTTAAATTGATCATGCCTTTAAGAAAGCCATGTGACTAAGAAATACATGTGACCAACTTTAATATGCTTTGGACTTCCCATGTAATCAGCTTTTAGAAGTTGGGTTGAATTTATAGCTTTCATCTTAAACTATGTTCCCTCTTTCTCCCTCATGGGATCCTTCTATGCCCTGGACCAGAGTGGAGAAAGAGAGAGAGAGAGAGAGAGAGAGAGAGAGAGGGAGAGAGACAGAGAGAGAGAGAGAGAGAGAGAGAGAGAGAGAGGTCTAATATCATTATCTGAAAGCAACAGGTTGAAAACAGCCTTGGAATGAAGAAATACCCATAATAAATGCTAGAAGCAACATGTGGATAAAGGTTGATAACATCTGTTTATGGTTTTGTTTTAAGTGCTATTCTGGGTCAGTATAGGGCCAAAAAAGTAACTGCCTCCCTTGTAAAACTCTGATAAAAGTTTTATAATGATGATTTTTTTTGTTTTGCTTACATTGGTGTTTGGCTTGCACATATGTCTGGGTCAGGGTGTCGGATCTTAAAGTTACAGACAGTTGTTAGCTGTCATGCGAGTGCTTGGAATTTAACCTGGGTCCCCTGGAAGAACAGTCAGTGCTCTTAACCGCCGAGTCATCTCTTAAGCCCCCGTCAAAGATTCTTGAAGACAAGAACTTCTGCATTCCTTGCCTAAACAGCTTCTAATCCTGTTCGATCATGAGAGTGGCTTTCTGTCCACATAAACAAGCGAGAAGTGGGCAGATCAGATCAGTTTGCTGATGGTTTAGATGACTCCAAGAGTCAGACTCCTTCTTCAACATGGCACAGTCACGATACAGTAGTTACTAATACAGAATGTAAAGTATATACTAATTAATAATACAGTATTTTTTACACTATATTAATAATTAGCAATAAGTCACTATTTCAATATATTCAATTTTTACATTTATCTACTGATTGTGCATGTGTGTATGTGCATGGGGAGTTCAGAGGACAACTTGTGGTCTCTGTGGACTCAGCTCAGGTATCAGGCTTGGCAGCAAAGGTCCTCAATCACTGAGCAATCTTACTACCCACTCACTTTCTTGGGTTAGCATTGAACTCACTCTGTAGCCTAGGCAGACACTCACTTGGTACCTAATCTGAAACTTTTCATCCATCTGCCCTATGCATGAGAAGATAAATATCACTTAAGTACAGGTGCTTTCATACACTCTACCCAATACAGAAATCTGCAATGATTCTTTAACTAGTGATGCCATTTAAATCCTTACCTTGGCATTCAGGACTCTTTGAGAGTTTATCCTAGCCAACCCTTCCTGTTAAACCAATTACCATCATGTGGTTTCTTGAGCTCTGGAGATTCAATACATATCGTCAGATACACACACACACACACACACACACACACACACACACACACACACACACACACACACACCAGTTTCTCAAACTCACCATGTGGCTCAAGCTGCCCTTGAGCTTACAAGGTCTGGGTTAATAAACCTGTGTCACCACACCACACCTAGTTTCCTACCTCATATTTTTTTCCAAATTTAAGACTTTGTTCATGCTATTTTTCAAAGTGTGGTCTATAGACCAGCAGAACAGCTTCTACTCCAGTTTTGAGAAATGGTGAAGACCTCAGTACCCACCCCAGATGTATTTTGAGTCCGCATTTTAACAAGACTTTCATGTTCACATAGATGTTAATATGAGGCTTAGTGTAACACTATAAAGCAGTGATTTTGACTTTACTATTTACTTCCCCATCAAATTTGTGGGTGCCTTCCCAGACACTCCTGTTTCACATGGGTCTTTGCATAAGTCTTCTGCCCTAATTTCCTGGCATTTTGAGGTGTTCTTGGACCCACAAGGGACCTATAAGCATGTCATTGTCTCATTTCACTACCCTACCCTGTACCTCAGTCCCTCAGCCTCTTGGTCGTTCAGCACTGCAGAGGTGGCACTGAGCCAAATTGAACTGCACTAATAGGAGAGAGGTAGGGAAGACTACAACGCCTCGTACCCTCTCAGCCAGTTCCTCCTCTCTCCGCACTAGGCCTCAGGGCTTTCCTGAGAGCATGGTCAGCTATCTCACATTCTGTAGCGTCAGGGCTGGATCCAGGCATAACTGACTCTCTGGCTTGCATAACCCTCTTTATTTCCTATTGCACTCTCAGTGCTGCCTTTGCCAGGCCTTGCCTGGTTCTTTGAGACTCTGACCCACAGCTATTTCATATCCAAAACCTGGAATCAAAAATCTCCCCAGATATCTCCACCATATTTGACAAACAGCTTTTTACACACTGCCACTTCAGTTCATTTCAAGACCACATTGACTCCATAACACATCTGGGCAACAAACAGATAACCCGGTCAGAGGTAAGCTTCTCATCTGCCCTTATAAATGTAAAGGCTATTGGTAGGCATATCCATGTGGAACCCTATGAGGTTGCTTCTAATTTCAAACGTAATTAAGAACTTTGGGCTTCTTTCAACGCCTAGGCCTATTTTCCCACCTGCAGGGAGTACATAGGAAAGATTTGCTACAGAGACAAAGAAGGCTTCACAGAGAGCAAATGGTAAGAGCTTGCTGCTCTCAAAGTAGATGGTGATGACTTTATTGATGTCTTTGCCATACACAGTGTGGCTTTAGGAAATTATTTTAACCTCTCTAAGCTTGTTTGCTTATTTGTTAAATAAGAATAATAGTCATACCTCTGTGCTGAAAGACATTGTGTGTATAAGGTAGTTAGAGCAATGTCTTGATGATTCGCATCCTTCTACAGCTATTAAAAATCAAACTTGAAAAGGAGCATTGGGCATGGCGTTTTTTTCTTTAATTTGCAAAGCCTGTTTAATGCCATGGCTTCACCTCTCTAGTAACCCACCGGTTACACTGCTCTGCCACTCATGGCAGTAACATGACACCCTAACGAGACTACATGGTCTTAGCTGTCCCTGTGCACAGAGTATTCAGTGTGTATGTGTGTGTGTGTGTGTGTGTGTGTGTGTGTGTGTGTGTGTGGTGTGTGTGGTGTGTGTGTGGTGTATGTGAGGTATGTGTATGTGGTGTGTGTGTGTGTGTGTGTGTATCTGTGTGTGTGCGTATCTGTGTGTGAGGTGTGTGTATGTGTGTGTGGTGTGTATATGTGGTGTCTGTATGTGGTGTGTGTGTGTGTGTGTGTGTGGTGTATGAATGGGTATATTGTATGTGTGTGTGTTCTGTCTGTCTGTCTGTCTTTCTGTCTGTCTATCTGTCTATCCTTAGGCCAAACAGAAATGGAACAGCCTTTTAAAAACTGAACATGATTTTATAATATAAAAACGTACATACTGAAATCAATAGCATTTCTTTTAGAAAGCCATTCTCTCTAGAAGGACATGTGAGCATAGGTGAGTTTTCCAACCTCTCTTGCTTTCAGAATTTTTGTCCAAAGAATGAAACTGATAATAGTACCTACCTTATGGACTTTTTACAAAGTTTGAGAAACGAAAAATATTCTTTTCTGAGTTAAAAAAGTCATTCTCTTTTAGTTATAGATAAAATCAAAGGACGTAGAAATTATAGGGTTAAATATCAAAGTGTCTTCTATACGATGTAAAGACATTAAAAGGGATCTTACTTCCCCATTTTAGAGAGAGATTTTTTAAATCCTTTTACTATGATTTAATTTTTCAGATGTTATGTTTTGAGTATAATCTTTCCCCTCTGTAGATGATGGATGCTTGCTGCCCAGACCCAAAATAATCACACAGAAACTATATTAATTACAACACTGCTTGTCCTCTTAGCTCAGACTTCTTATTAACTAACTCTTACACCTTGAATTAACCCATTCTTATTATTTTCTATTTTACCAGTAAAGTTTCAGGGTGTGTCTGTCTCCTTGGTAGCTACATGGCATCTCCCTGACTCCACCTACTCTCTCTCTACATCTCTGTTCAGATATCCTGCCTGGCTTTACTCTGTTAAGCCATTAGCCAAAAGCAGCTTCTTTATTAACTCGTGGAATAAGACATATTCACAGCATACAGAGGGGAAGCCACATCACCCCTCCCCAGTTACTCCTAGCTCTTCTCCACCTCCCTACCCCACCAAGTTCATGCTCTTTCTCTTTCCCTTCCTCCCTCAACACAGGAAAAAAAAACAGCAAAAGACAAAAAATACTAAAACAAATATAAAAAAGCACACTAAATAACACGAAATTCCTTTTGTGTTGGCCTACTGCTCTTAGACACGTACTTTGTCCTGAATTGTCGTTGATATACCCATGTTACTACATTGCAGAAAACTGATCTTCCCTTTCCCAGCAGGTATCATTCATGAATAGCTTTTTGGTTAGGGGTGGGACTTTGTGTCTATTTTCTCATCTCCACATGGGCATCATTCCTGGCTTAAACTTATGCAGGTCCTGTGTGCTATAACGGTTTCTGGGAGTTCATATGTACATCTGTCTGAAAGAGGCCATTTTTATGAACTCACCCACCATCTCTGGCTCTTAGAATCTCTCTGCCTCCTCTTCTGCGTAGATCCCTGAGCCTTGATGGGAGGGGTTTGATGAAGACATCATTTAAGACTGAGTGCTCCAAAATTTCTTGCTCTCTGCACATTGTCCAGTTGTGGGTCTCTGTGCTAATCACCATCTACTGCAGGAGGAAGCGTCTCTGCTGAGGGCTGAGTGACGGTCACTTCATTGCTATGTTCTTTAGTAGAATAATAGTACTGAGTTTTCCTTTAGCCCATGACCTATCCCGTCACAGGTTTTTGATCACTTTAGTGGTGTCAAGTATGGGTTCCACCTCATGAGCTGGCCTAAAACCAACTTTTTAAAAAATGGTTGTTATCCGCATAATAATTGTACCACTATTGCACTTGTGTGTCTTGTAGGTAGCAGAATTTGTAGCTCATTTGAATGATGATGAATTTTTTTCTCACATAGCATATGAAGTACATTCTAGGACAGTGAATGCTATTTAGTACGCATAAAGCTTCTAGCTGGCCATGAGCTTGGTTTCTCCATGCTTGGTGGCATAAATAAGTGGGGACTTCAGCAATATGTCTTTACCCTCAGGCTGGTTGTAGAGGGTAATTAATTTCCTGTGATGTTTGTGAGGAAGTTATCTAGGGGACCTCTTTGGCTAACAACTCAACAAAATGTAGCCCATTCCCATCACCTAGTCCTGGACACAGACATTCACATACCAGTGTTTGCAGGTATTGTCAAGATGAATACTGTGTTCTCAGGGACAGCTAAAACTACACAAGTCTTATTAGGGTGACATGTTACCATCATGAGTACCAGAACTGAGGGTGACATGTTACCATCATGAATATCAGAACTAAGTATGAGGTTGTAGTTGGGGGCATAAGATGTGTAGCTGGGATTTTTCTCTCCCGTTGTATGGTTGCTCCATTTAATTTCTTTTCATATATGTATTTTTTGGAAGCTTCTACAGTTAGTAGGTTCCATATGGTTTTCTAGAGGGTCTAGTATTATTTATCCCTCCCCATAGTCAGAGGCAGCTTTTCCACTTCTGGATACTACCACAGAGAAGGTGTCTTCTGAGTTAAATAGCCATTCCCCTTTAAATAGAAGTGGTGGGACCAGCCACAATCATGAAGGAACTTACATTTTTGTTTGAAGATAAAATTCTACCAGCAGATTAGAACTGATGTAGGAGTGTCTTCTGTATTTGTGTGTTGCTTTCATTGGTTGAATAAAGAGACTGCCTTGGCCTTTTGATAGGGCAGCCCTTAGGCGGGTGGAGTAGACAGAATGGAATTCTGGGATAGAGAAGGGAGAGTCAGGGAAGCCGCCCACCATGAAGCTCCCAGGTCAGACCTGCTGAATCTTTCCCGGTAAGCCACGACTCGTGGTGACACACAGATTATTAGAAATGGGTTAAACGAATATGTGAGAGTTAGCCAATAAGAGGCTAGAACTAATGGGCCAGGCAGTAATTAACGAATACAGTTTCTGTGTAATTATTTTGGGTATAAGCTAACCAGGCACTGGGAATGCAGCCCACGTGCCTCATACTACATAGAACAAGCAAATAAGTTTTAAGGTGACCATGGGTTTAGAGGCATATATTTAAAGAATAAGAATCCTGTGGGGAGTAGGGAATTCCATGAAGAAAGCAGACCAAGGTACAGGTAAGCTTGCAATATATAAACTTGGATGGTTTTGGAGGCTAAGAGAATGGCTCAGTGAGCCTGATTTCAAACTCCCAGCACCCACTTACTAACCCCAGCAACAGGAGACAGTGGCAGGTGGATCCCAGGTGCTGGCTAGCCAGCCAATCTAGCCAAAATCATAATCTGGGTTCAGTGAGAAACCATGACTCAAAAAACATAAAGCGATAGAGATAGAGGGAGACAGGCAATATCCTGCACTGGTACAACATGAACATGTACCCACAGGTACAAGTGCTCACATCCCCCACACATCTGTATCAATACACACAGAGCAGGGGGGGTAAAATAAATAAATGAAAGTAATAACAATTGCTCATACTTTTTAAAATATCTGTCTTTATTATTTCGAGGACAGTTAGGCTTTTGCCTCTCAGCAGCCTTGCTCCTGACACTTCTCAGGGGCTCAGTCATTTCAGGCACTGGATGCTGAACCTCTAAAAGTACCGCTCAAAACTTCCCTACAGCGGGGCCTCTGCCTTCATCACCACCACAGCCACTTCCCCTTTTACTCTCAAAAAAGGTATCCCATTAGGTGAAGCGGCTCACACCCGTGACCTGAGCTTTGAGGAAGCTGAGAGAAGAGGATAGCTACAAGTTTGAGGCCAACTTGAACAACACAATAAAACCTTAAAACAAAAGAAGGAGGTAAGAGGACGTGGTGGTTTGAATGAAAACTGTCTCCTATCTTTGAACATCTGGTTCCCAGGTGGAGGGATTGTTCACGGAGACATTGCAACCTTCTTGGAAGAAGTATCTCACTGGGAATGGGTTTTGAGAGCTCATACCCTTGCCCTATTTCCAGTTTGCTGTCTCTGCTTTGTCTTTACAGTTGAGACGGTGATCA
Organism: Ondatra zibethicus; assembly: GCA_004026605.1. NCBI lineage: Eukaryota > Metazoa > Chordata > Mammalia > Rodentia > Cricetidae > Ondatra > Ondatra zibethicus. Next base: position 56,133 of record PVIU01011935.1, read on the forward strand.
TTCGGCTTCAATTATAGCCACCTGCAGCCAGGCCTCCCCCACCATTGTGGGGAAGTTCTCCCTCTGGAACCATAAACAAACATAAATACTTCCTTCCATAGTTGCTTTAGATCTTGTTTTATCACAGCAACATAGAAAGGTGGTCAAAACAGAGGAGGAGGACAGCAGCAGGGTGATCGACATCCTCAGTCCTCGTCTTAGCGGTATTTGAAAGTTCCTTCACAAACAAAGTGAGAAACTGCTTACCATTCTATTCAGAAGAAATTATCTTCGATTTGAATCTGAAAGTCTGAATTTTTTAGGTCTTTCCAAATTAGATTATATATTGCTATAATTCTGGGTCCAAAAAATTATAAACTCCACAAAATAAAGAAACCTTTTCTTTAAAGAAATAAATGGCTGTTGGAATACTGATTTTTCAGAGCCATAAGCCTCCATGTAAGAAATTCAACCACCCTATAGGTGCTATGCTGTGACAAGGCCAAGTCACATGGAGAGGCCCAAAAAGATGAGCTCCTATGTGGAGAGTGAGAGGAGGGAACAGTGACAGAAGCCCAAGTGTCAACACGTAAGTGATCAGTTTTGATAGGCAGTATCTGCCCCCCCCCAGTGTTGACACACGAATTAGAGACTATCTACCAACCACTTTTAAATTCTTGACTCCAAACACTGAGGAGATGGCCCCGCACCCTGCGTTTGTTCGGATTCTCTAAATGAATAGAAGGAGTAGCGTGAGCATCCACAAGGCCGCTTGTCTCAGAAGTCCCAATCTGGTGCTAAAAGCCTGGAGGATCCCTACAGAGTCGGTTCTAACATCCGTGAAGGGACGCCTCGCGACGGGATAGATGAACTTGCCACTGAGAATGAGGGCAAGTAAGCAAAAAGCAGTTTCCTTCTTTCGTGTCCTTTTATACGTGCTGCCAGTAGACGCTGCTGCCCACGTCTAGAGTGCCTCGCCCTATTTCAAGTCATCTAACCAAGAAAATCCCACACAGGAGTGCCCCGTTGCTTGAGTTTTTGTTGATTCCAGATGTAGGCAAGCTGGCAACCAAGATTAGCTATCACAGCCCCAGATGAGCCTCACGGTTAGTATCATTTTAAAGTAGTTTTTATTCTTTTCAAACACAATAGAATCTCAGCATCGGGGGAAAGAAGCAGTAACATCTGTCAATAACTCATGACTGGACACCACGTCTTTTGATGGAGAAAGCATGAGAGAAAGACGTTGGATAGTGTGGGCCTTAGGAACAAGAAAATAATAAGGGTTAAGCTACAGAGGCATCCAAATAGAACTGTGTGTGTTATTTACAGAACCGTATTCTTTTGCCATCAGCTTTGTAGAGTAAATGGTTCTGTGTTAAATGCCTCCTAGCTCTGGTAGGAGCCGTAAGAATCAAAACAGTATTTCACCCTAAAGGAGGTATAGACAGTCAGGAATGCCTGCCTTTGAGGCACTGGAGAAAACCAAGAAACATTAAAAACAAACAAACAAATAAGTAAGTAAGTAACCAAAGAAAAAAAGAAACGAAACATAATGAGACACCAAGGAAAAGGCAAAACTCTCAGTGTGAGGAAAAAATCTTTTTTTTTTCCGAGACAGGATATTACTCTGTAGCTCTAGCTGTTCTGGGTCTCACTGTGTAGAGCAGGCTGGCCTCAAACTCACAGAGATCCACCTGCCTCTGCCTCCCAAGTACAGGGATTAAAGACGTGTGCTACTGTACTGGTAGAAATAAACTTTTGAATAATCTACCGAACAGTGTTTTAGTCTTGGATTTAGATTGCTATGTTAAATTGATTTAAATTATTTCTCTTTCTGAAAAGAGACAGATGGAGGAAAAGAGGCAGAGGTGGACATAAAGGCCATGAGGTAAAGAACCAAGAGATCTGAAAAATAAAAATTAAATCCATTGCTCCTAGAAAATAATCTTACTAAACAGGAAAAAGAGAAGGGTACACCTTGTGGATTCTTGTGTATCAAAACATCAGTCTTTTTTTTTAAGAGTTGTCATTAAAATATTCAACTTGAGCTAAGAGTGTGGCTCAGTGGTAGAGTACTTCATCCTTAAAGTACCGGATTCAACCCAGAGTAACACACACACACACACACACACACACACACACACGTGCACGCGGGTGGGGAAACAGAGAAAAGAAAGAATGGAAAAAAGAAAATAAGCACATAAATAGATTTAAAAACAAAAGCATATTTGACATCATTTTAAAAAACATTTATCAAAGTATTATTTCTTTATGGACACTTCAAATTAATTTTCTGAATAACTCATAATAAGAATATAATAAGAATAGCATGCTAAATTTCTCCATCAAATCAAATGAACAAGACTTAAAAATAATATACAAACCTTAGTTTATTGTATAAATTCAAAGTGTTCTTATTCATCTGACATTTTAAAACATAAAATATTGTACCTCACTAACTTTACTTCTCTTTCTCTTATTTTTCCCTGGTGGAGCTTTTATCAGCTTCTTCCACTAATTACTGTTTTTATTTTTTATTGATATTTATTGAGCTCTACATTTTTCTCTGCTCCCCTCCCTGCCTCTCCCCTCCCCCCTTTAATCCTCCCCCAAGATCCCCATGCTCCCAATTTACTCAGGAGATCTTGTCTTTTTCTACTTCCCATGTAGATTAGATCTATGTAAGTCTCTCTTAGTGTCCGCACTGTTGTCTAAGTTCTCTGGGATTGTGGTTTGTAAGATGGTTTTCTTTCCCTTATGTTTGAAAACCACCTGTGAGTGAGTACATGTGATAATTGCCTTTCTGTGTCTGGGTTACCTCACTCAAAATTAGGTTTTCTACCTCCATCCATTTTCCTGCAAAACTCAAGATGTCGTTATTTTTTTCTGCTGTGTAGTACTCCATTGTGTAAATGTACCACATTTTCCTTGTCCTTTTTTTCGGTGGAGGGGAATTTAGGTTGTTTCCAGGTTCTGGCTATGACAAACAATGCTTCTATGAACATACTTGAGCACGTGTCTTTGTGGCACGATTGAGCATCCTTTGGATATATACCCAAAAGTGGTATTACTGGGTCTTGAGGAAGATTGTTTCCTAATTTTATGAGAAATCGCCACACTGACATCCAAAGGGGTTGTACAAGCTTGCATTCCCACAAGCAATGCAGAAATGTTCCCTTTACCCCACAATCTCTCCAGCATAAGTTGTCATCAGTGTTTTTGATCTTGGCCATTCTAACAGGTGTAAGATGAAATCTTAGAGTTGTTTTGATTTGCATTTCTCTGATGACTAAGGATGCTGAACATTTCCTTAAGTGTCTTTCAGCCATTTTAGATTCCTCTGTTGAGAGTTCTCTGTTTAGGTCTGTACTCCATTTTTTTATTGGATTGTTTGTTCTTTTGATGACCAATTTCTTGAGTTTTTTGTATATTTTGGAGATCAGACCTCTGTCTGATGGGGGGTTAGTGAAGATCTTTTCCCATTCTCTAGGCTGCTGTTTTGTATTGTTGACTGTGTCCTTTGCTTTACAGAAGCTTTTCAGTTTCAGAAGGTCCCATTTATTAATTGTTTCTCTCAGTGTCTGTGCTGCTGGGGTTCTATTTAGGAAGTGGTCTCCTGTGCCAATGCATTCAAGTGTACTTCCCACTTTCTCTTCTATAAGGTTCAGTGTGGCTGGCTTTATGTTGAGGTCTTTGATCCATTTGGACTTGAGTTTTGTTCATGGCTTACTTTTAAGTAGATATCATGTTGTATTTTTACAAAACCCTGAACCTACACATTATCCATAAAGCTAGTGTAAGCAGGCATCCTAGCCACTCAGACAATACATAAGGGCATCATCATTGTTCATTTGTATTAAGTCCATGTATCTTTTCATCTTTCCAGGGTAAGACTGCCAAGATGTTGGCTCTTCATTTGGTGGAGTCTAATTCTGTTCTCTTTATAAAGAGCTAGGATTACACTAAGCAAAGGTTACCATTTACGTGAGACATGAAGCCTGCTGTCATAACTCATTGCTGAGGTAAAATTCCTGGCTATTTATTCTCTCAAGGACATCCCTAGTGCTACCTAGAATCAGAGCCACATTTCAAGGCTGGTTACATGTATTGCCCACATAACCTCTCAATCCACATTTTTGTTTTGATATTGTAGAGTATTATTTTCTTTCCTTTCAAAACCCTCCTTTTCTATCCCCAAAGAAAAATACATGGGAATCCAATAAAATAGCCAACAGGGAGAGCCTAATGCTCTAATAAGGGGAGCACTCCTTTAGAAACGATTCATTTACATGCTCAATTTTGTTCTGTCACTCACTCACGTGAGCACTGAAGGAGCTATCACTGCAAACAAATAACATTTTAAATGCTTACATAAGCTCTTTATCTCCCAGACTTCTGAATTATGGGTGTTACTCAAGGCTGACTCTTTTTGCTTTAGCCACCAAACATCTTTTTCTTAATCCTCTGTCAAGTTTCAACAGATTTAGTAATTCTAAGGATGAGAGAAAATATGCTCAGACCCTCAGAACTGTCTTCATGTTATTTGTTGTTCTTGTTTGGTATTGGAAGCCCCGGGAATTGAACTCAGAGCCTCAGTCATACTGGATAAATGCTTTACTGATGAAATTTGGACTCAGACCACCTTCCACTGCTCTTTGTTTTTACCCAGGATCTCTTTAAGCTACACAGGATGACCTTGAAACCACTGTTTAGCCCAGGTTGGTCTTGAACTTGTGCTCCTCAGCCTCCAAAGAAATTGGTATTACAGATTTGCACCACCAGAACTGACTCTAAAGAAAAAACTGTTTTAAAAGAAAAAATGGTGGGCCTAGAAGAAACCTTAGGAAGAATTTCATTTCCTACTTGTTATGGGTCAGAAGGAAATTGAGCCCCCAAAGTCCTATTACATTGCAGATCTAATACAATAATTTAGATAGCCTTCATGTTGAGTGAGTGGTGTTGGTGTAGGAGGGTCTTCTGTTTGTATATTGCCCTCATTGGTTAAATAAAGAAAACTGCCTTGGCCTTTTGGTAGGACAGCCCTTAGGTGGGCGGGGTAGACAGAACGGATTGCTGTGAAAGAGAAGGCAGTGTGGCAGAAGCAGACGCCATGCTTCTCCAGCACAGGATGGACACTGGTTAGACTCATGCCGGTAAGCCACAACTCAAGTGGCGATACACATTAATGGAGATGGGCTAAAATAATATGTGAGAGTTAGCCAATAAGGGGCTGGAGATAATGGGCCAGGCAGTATTTAAATGAATACAGTTTCCGTGTAATTATTTCGGGTACACACCGGGAGCCGGGTAGCACAAGGAGCCCTGCGCTGGGAACCAGGCACTGGGAATGCAGCCCGAGCCCCTCATTACAACATGGTGTCTACCTGTGGTGGCCTGAATAAGATGTCCCCAGTAGTCCCAGACAAATTCTTGGTCCCCAGTTCATGGCACCACTTTTGGAGGTTTCGGAGGAGTGGCCATGTTAGAATGAAGTTTATCACTAGAAGTGGACTTTGAGATTTTAAAGGGTGGCACCATTTTGAGTTTGCTTTCTTTGCATCCTCCTTGTGGTTCAAGATGTGAGACCTCAGCTACTCCTGGTGCCATGACTTGGTTGCTACTATTCCCTGCCATTACGGACTCTTGTCCCTGCAGAATTATAAACTGAAATAAACTCATTCTTCTATAAGTTTTCATGGTCAAGGTGCTTTATCACAGCAATAGAAAAATAATATGCTTCCTATACTACTTGTCTCCCTATATCTGTGTTGGGTGGCTTTGTATACATCAACTCAATCCAAGCTCATTTGGGAAGATGGAACCTCAACTGAGAAATGCCCTTAACCAGCTTGGTCTGCAGGCAAGCCTGTCGTGCACTTCCCTGGTTGAGGTTGATGTGCGACAGCTCACTGTGTGTGGGCTTCCCCTCGACTGGTGGTCCCAGGTACTATAAGAAAACAGGCTGAGCCATCCATGAGGACCAAGCCAGTAAGCAGCATTCCTCTGTGGCCTCTGCTTCAGTTCTTTTTTTTTTTTTTTTATGTTTTTTTCGAAATCATTATTTTTTTTTTTTAGTATCAATTTCTTTATTTTTTTTTCCCCATACATTGTTTTGTTTTATTTTTTCCATTCAAGAACATAATTAAAGATAAAAAAAAAAATTTTTTCCTTTCTTCCCCTTCTCCCGGTCCCC